>PVJA010051288.1:0-12906 GCA_004027025.1 Myocastor coypus | reverse complement strand
TTTTTTTTTTTTTTTTTTTTTTTTTTTTTTTTTTTTTTTTTTTTTTTTTTTTTTTTTTTTTTTTTTTTTTTTTTTTTTTTTTTTTTTTTTTTGTCTTTTTGAGACAGGGTCTCGCTATGCAGTTCAGGCTGGCCTTGAGCTCACTTTTGTAGTCTAGGCTGGTCTCGAACTCGCACCAATCCTCCTGCCTCAGCCTCCCAAGTGCTGGGATTACAGGCGTGAGCCACCACGCCCGGCAATACTTTGAAAGGTACAATTACCCGTAAGCTACGGGTGAGATTTTCAGGTGCAGGGAAGCTGTCTGTGGAAGGCTGCACAGACCATGAGGGGTAAGCCTCCTCTGCTTGCTTTTAGGTCCGCTTGGGACCACAGACGTTCTCAGAGCCAAAGCACACCCCAGACTCCCACGTCCTGAAGAGAGCAGGGGGACAATTAGACGGAAAGAGAGTGGGGGGTGACAGGGAAGGGGAAGAGAGAGACAGTGGAAGGGAGGAGAGAGGGAAAGAGAAAAAGGGGGGAGGGGGAGAGAGAGACAGAGGCAGAAGGAGAGTGGGGAGGGAGAGGAGAGTAGAGAAAGAGTGGAAGAGAGGAGGGAGAGAGAAAAAGGGGGAGGGGAGAGGGAGGGAGAGAGAGAGGAGAGGAGGGAGAGAAAGAAAAGAAGGGAGAGGGAAGTGGAGAGGGGGGGAGAAGCAGAGGGGAAGGAGGAGGGGACAGGGGCTCAGGTGGAGAGTTTTTGGGGAAAAGGGGCAGGAGAGGGGGGAGAGCCCTCTCCGCAGCCATGTGTGTCCCCAGTTCAAGCTCATACTGCCTGTCTCTATTGTCACAACCTAGGGCTGGACTGCCCAACTCTGTCTGCCTTTGCTCTCCTACCTCTACTGGTTTATGAGCGTATTTTTGTTCCACCTGGATCCCTCTTGACATGTCTTTCCTTCCTCGGTTTCTCCAAATCCATTCCATTTCTTCCTCAAAACTTCTTTGTCACACATGAATCTTTTCTCCTATAAGAAGCAGTCCGGTGCTCAGGTTGTTTTGGAGTTTCGCAGCCTGCAGCTGAATTTTACTTTTACTGTACTGGTTATTTCTGTGACCTGAGAAAACTGGTTACCTGTTCTCCATCTCAGCTGCCACAGCTTTAAATGGCAAAGCGACAGGGCCTTTACCCAAGGCCTCTGGGAGCTCTAAGTGAATCTACACGCATAGGAGCTTCCGAGTAACACCAGGCACGTGTGAGAGTGCCGGGCATGCTCGGGTGTTCATTCTCTTCCCTGCAAACCTTTTCCTCTCCATCTTTCTTTTTTCTTATTGATATTTTAGCTTGCTTCAGCTAAAATAAAAAGGGGAGAAAATTGCTATAAAATATATTTGTTAATGAGCATTATTTCTTTCATTTTATCTATGGTTAATCTCAGCCCAACACCGTGCTAGAGATCAAGAGTATCAACACGCATAGAGCATGCTTTGTTCTAAAGGGCTTATTAGTCTTTTCATGAATGGTTTGACATTTTATTTATTTATTTATTTATTTATTTATTTATTTATTTATTTGGTGGGCCTGGGGTTCGAACTCATGACCTTGCACTCGTCAGGCAAGCACTTGTGCCACGAAGCCATCTTCCCAGCCCTTCTGGCACATCTTGATGAATTCACAGCTTCATGAATTTAGGTATTTTAGGAAGTCAAGCTGTCTACTGGTTTTCCTACCATTTTTCCTGAGTCTACTTCTCTTCCAGTTACTCCTGCTCTGATCTAGCTATTTCCCACCTAGGTTAGTGCTTTCCAATTTAGTCTCTTTGTGGTCCAGGGTTTCTGGTCCCATAGCTTCAGATACTCATGGTCAACTCTGGTCTAGCAGTATTACTTTATGCAAGGGGATGGTAAGATATTTTCATTTATTTATTTATTTTTATTACTTTTAATAAGAAATTACAGGGGACCAGCAGGATGGCTCAGTGGTCTAAAGCGCCTGCTTAGGAAAGCTTCGGCGGCTGCAGGGACTATGGTTTAATCCCCGGCACCACATGCTGTGCCACATGCTGAGGGCAGGGCTGAGCTGGCCATAAAAGTAAATAAATAAACAATAAATAAACAAACAAAAGTTCTGAAACAAGAAAAAAATTCTTAAAAAGGAAATTACAATGTGACAGTTTCAAAACATGTTAGTAGAACATTCACAATAATTGATACAATGCATATTGTCCTTGTTATAGTTATTGTTAAGATATTTTGAAAGAGAAAAGAACTCGTTTTCACATGGATTTTGTTACAGCGTATCATTCTAAATGTTCTGTTTTAACACTAGCTATTGTTGCCTGCTTTGCCAGGTGAACTCTCCAACAGGTACAGACACATAGGAAGGAAGCCGTAGGATTGGTGGGGTTTGGGACCACCTATGTTTCTCAGCTCCTGGGGTCTCGGAGCATGTGTCTTACACCTGGGAACTTCTGCAGCTTTCTCCAGTCACTTCTGTGCCCAGCCATCACCCCTCAGGCAGCAACCAGACCCCAACTTTTTGAGGTGCAGTTCTGATCTTAGCAACCTTTGGCTTAAAGCCTTCTAATAGCTTCTAATTGATTTCAGGAGAGCAAGAGACTCACCACCTCCTTGCCGCAGTCCTGTGCGATCGGCCTCACCATCCCGGCCCCAGGCGTGCTGTGCGTGGCCACTGGCCCTGGCTGGCTCACGCTCCTTCCTCTCTCTTCACAGATGACCTCACCCACCTTCCTCTTTTTTTTTTTTTTTTTTTTAGCGGTCACCTTTTATTGAGCATTAATTCTCACTTAGGCTATGAACAAATTGAGCCATGATTAAGCTGTTCACAGACAGAAGCAGGACAAGGCAGTCACAGGCTAGAGTGCAGTGTGCCCTCCACACTGGCCCCTTTTCAGTGGTACTTACGTCACTGCTCATGTTTGAGTTCCTTGTAAGAAAGGCAGTAGTTGAAAAGCACATAGGCTGCCAGCACCATGTTCAGCCCGGCGATGCTCCCTTTCTTCACGTTGATGTACTTGTTGTAATACCGGTTGTAACCTCTCTGAAATGCTCCAACAGTGCCCGTGGGGGTGAAATCTCTCATCAGTATCCAGCTGGGCAGCACCCCTACTTTCACATCCAAGAGTCTCTTCTCTTTCAATGGTACAACAGAAGCCATCTTGGAGTCCTGACGTTCGCTGGAGTCCACCTTCCTCTTCTGAAGCTTCCCTTACTGCTTGCTCCTTTTACCATGCTTTGGTAAACTAAGACCTACTTTTCGGATGAAAGAAAGAGTTATTTTCTTGGAATGCCTTCCTGACTCTGTAATGTAAATCAGGATTTTGTTTGTTTGTTTGGTGTGGTTTTAGCTGAAGAGATTTCTTGACCATCTACTCTCTAAGAATTTAGATCCAACCTCTCTTCTCTCTCTAGCACACTCATCTTTGCTGGTAGAATTTTTCAGATTAATGTTTTAAAAATGTATTTAATACAGGCTCTACAGGGTCTCACTACACAGACTGGTCTCATAGTGATCATCCTGTTTTCAGCCTCCCAGTCGCTGGGATGACAGGACCATGCTACCATGGCCAGTCTTAATCACTGTCTCAGCACAGCCCAGGGGTGTAGCCGGCATGGAAGGCCAGGGTAAAACCTGGCTCCTGTGCCTACGCAAGCAGGTACTTTAGCCCACTGAACTATCTGGCTGGCCCTCTTCAGAATAACTTTAGGGGGTTAACTGTAGACCCTTGAGAGAAGGGCCAAAGCTATCTCACACCAGATTTTACCCCCCAATATCCAGAACATATCGTTCACTGGACGCATTTAATAAGCGCTGGTGAGATGTACATAACATGAGTAGATTTTGTGCTGCATTACTTAACTTCCTTGGTGTGCCAGCAACTCTTAATTAATAAAGTGAGTTATTCTTAGCAAGGGGCATATAATGAATAGAAGAGAACTGAGAGATTCAAGAAGATGATCTTGAACCAAAGTGCAATTTGGAGACTTCCAGCTTTTACTGGTTTAATCATTGAGGATAACAGGATTCCCGTTTGAGTCATGAGTCTATGAAGCGCATGAAGGGTGCTTGGTTTTTCTAGACTACCAAGGCTGCCCCTTGGGAATCTGAACACTTGGGACATCTCTACTCTTTAAGTTGTCTGCATCTTTGGTGTGCTGAACATTTGGTGATATTATTTTCTTTCAGCTTCCATAAACTTATTTCCAAGCTTAGTGACTACATTAATTTATATAACTGATGACATTTAGGCCACAATGGAGATCTACAATGAGATGGTACATAACAATTATTGCTGTCAACAAACAATAAGTGCTTCCCTCCACTTGCGTTAAATTTAAAATGAGTGTCAAAGAATTCATGTCCAGTGGGATACCGTGAGAACAAATTATACATGGGTATAGATTTTTCCTTTGCCTCCAGGTGGGGAAAATATAATTTATAAGTGCTTAAAAGGTGTTGGATAAAAGGAGAACATTTTGAAACTCCTGTTTGTAATAGCTGTTCCTCGATATGTTTTGAGTAGACATCCTGAATTTCATAGACAGTCAGCCGGAAGGAACTGTAGGCATCATCTCTGTGTCATCTTAACTAGCAGACAGAGGAATCGATGCTCCTAAGAGTGATATAAGTTGGACCTGGTCAGTAAAGCATTGCCCACTGACCGAGAAACGGGAGGAGAAAAATGCGTCCTTATCCCCTACTCACTTCAAGGATTTCAGTAAAAGGGTATTCCAACAGATGTGGAGGCCAGCCAGTGGGCAATCCAGGAAGTGGGGTTCACTGCACAGGTAGTTGAAGTCTGTCTTGCGTATTCCTCTTGTGTTTGCTCCTTGAGACTTTCTTAGCTCCTTCACATCTTGAAAATCTAAGGTCACAGAGCAAGGACAGTGCTATCTTTGTGCAGTCAAGAGTAAGACAAGGACCTTTTCTTCCCATGTGCTTGATTTGGGCATTGCTGATAAATGGTGTGGACTGAAGAGATCTTCGTTGCCAAAATGTCTGCAGCATGTGAATTACTTGTCTTCCTCTGAGACTGAACAAGCGATTTATGCCATTAGATGCTAAGATCCTCAAGAAAATAAAAATCACAAGGTTTAAAATCCTTTGATAGGAGTTTGAGCTACAATATTTCAGGGGTGGCAGTGAGGTGAATATTGTTTTGTAAGATCCAGGAAATGATCCTGCTTTTTTTTTTTGATCCTGCTTTTATTTTCCTTGTTTTTCATTATTGCTCTGGCCGAAGCTTTAGAGTTGGCATGGAAGAGGGAGGCAGCACTATCAGTGATGAATATAACCGCATAGAACACCGCTGGATCGTTCTGCAGACAGGCTCTCCAAGCAGGAATCATCTTCTCAGTCATACTCTGTAGTCCTACAGGTGGGTGGACGCAGGTCATGAACAGAAGCAACTAGAGGAAGTCTAGGAAAAAGCCATATTGAGGAAGGTGGTATCTGGGGACACTGCTAGCTGCTGCTGGAGATATCATCTGCTACCACAATGTGTTCGTGTGTGAGACAGGACTGTGGAGAAAGGCTTGACTAAGCAATACAAGTACTGTTGTGTGAACTTTTACTTAGTTCACGTCCTAATATTTCAGTAAAAATTAGTTTTTACATCATTTATAGTAAGACGTAATTCAGTCAACATATTTAGCAAACCTGATGTTGGGAAAAGGAGCATCGCTATGATGAACTCTTTGGTGGTGAATAACTAGATGACTAGGTGGATGGGTGGGTGCGTGGGTGGCGGAGAGGAGGGAGTCAGGGCCCAGCAAGGGAAGAGCAGAACGTAATGAAACTATATGGAAGTATCAGTATATTTAGGTCAGGGACTATCGTTTACTTACAAGTAACTGGTCACATACTCAATGTTGTCATTTATACATAACTCAGTTTTGATATGGAATGGCAGTTCACAATACTAACAGGCTAGAAAGAAGGTTGTGTGTGTGAGAAAGCCCGCAGGCTTTCTGAGACACCTTTGGCCTTTTGTGCCCATTTTATTACAATGATCCTACTGGACTATGCATAAGTCACGTTCTGTAGCCAGTGACTACAGGGAATTAGAAGCACTGAGAGCACTACTAGCTGCCTGTCCGGTGAGGTGCATTCCAGCATGGATGCTCGGTGAACTCTCGGTCCCTGCCTGTGAAATGAAGGAACCCCACAGGAAAGCTTTTCATTTCTGTTTCTTAGTGATTCTGATGATACCACATAGAATCTGGGAAGCTAACTGAGCTGTGTGATATGCATTTGGGTCTTCTTCCATATTGAAAATGCAGAGAAAAGATGTGATGTTAATGAAAGCAACACTGTCAAGTACTGTGACTTACGCTTCTATACCACCTGAGATCAAGCGTATACTTTTAGCTTGACTTTAATGCGTATGCGATTTATATACCCTAACCATTTCTTTAAATAGGCAAGAAAAGAGCTCAGAAAGATGACACAGTGGAAGTTGGTGTATTTAGCATGTCTTCTAGATACCTGGAGTCTTAAGTTCAGAGTCTGCCGCAGTAGTTTTCTTTTTTTGCTGCCAAAGCTCATTTTAACTGTCCCCTGAGGGTGCTGACACAATTTTGACCAAGATCTACATACAGCTGGATGGTATAAATATTGACTGATGCTCTATTTGCCTTAGGAAAATACTTCAGTGCACCACAGCTGTTCATTCATATGCATGGACCTGCACGCACATGGATTCAAAGAAAAAACTGCGTCTCACATTCTAAGTAATCTTGGATGACGTATGTGTGACATTTCTGGGAACCTTCAGGTACAGAGGTGTCTGTTTTCTTCAGGGGTAAGTCACCTCTTCATCCTCAGCTTTCCTTTCATCTTGCGCCCCACAGACAAATGCACCCTGGTGTCCAGTTGTGGTTTATGATCTGTGACACTGGTTACAACAAATATAATCAAGGTCACACATCTTTCTCACCAAGTAACTACTTTTCTTAGGAATTAGCCTCACAATTTGAAAGGAGCGAAAGGGATTAAACAAGTTTGTGGTTTCTGCATGCATGGCTCCCAAGAACTACAGCAGTAATTCCTGAAAGTCAGCATGCATGTAAATCACATAGGCATCCAGCTCAAGTGCAGACCTGGTTTGGTAGAAGTGCATTAGGACTCAAATTTTTTGTCTTTCTAAGAAATTCTTACTCAATATCTGTGCATGCTACAGGGCCATGGGCCATAGTTTGTAGAGAAAGCCTCTAGACTATTCCATTTGTCCCCCCAGCTTCTTGTGGCGTTTACTCATTTTTCTTCAGATGTGTGCTCAGATAGCACTTCAATGGCACAAGTTTCCCTGGACACTATCCTTTTCTGTCACTATCATCTTTACTCTGCTTCATACTTCTTTATGCTCTTTATCACCATCTGAGAAAGTTCATATTTGAAAAGTCTCTTTAATCACTGCTTTGTCTTTTTATGAGAACATTCAATGAAGCATAATATGAAAATAATACCTACCGATTGAGTGAATGTCCAAATGAAAGACAAATCACATGGCTATTCTGTCACAATTCCATAAAACAGACGATACATGCAGTCATGAGTCTCCTGTCCCTAGGACTTCTCCCCTAAGAGTTTGTGTACCCTATGAACGAATAAAGAGCAGAGGAAATCGGTCCCTCTAACATTTCCTCCTGTAGAGACTCCCTGCTCAGACGGCCCCACTCTCTCTCTTTCTCTCTGTCAGGTGACCTGGAGCTCCTTCAGTGTCTGCAGCAATGCCTTGAGGAGTCAAACTAAAGGTAAAGAGACGCTGAATTTTTCCATAGAGACTGACTGGGAATTGGTTCTGTTTATAGCTTGTTCAGTAATATTTTATTGTTCACCGAATTCTCCAAGTGAGTAACTGGTGGCTTATTACTTCAACTCTAGTCAGTTCTCTCATATTAAATATTTTTTTACCTTTAATCTGTATTTTTTAATTGTTTTTCTATAAGTGAGGAGCAACAAATACTCTGAATATTTGCCTTGAGCTTATTAGCCAGGGTAATGCTGCGTTAGATGCTTTATGAGAAATGTATAACTAGAATGCCATCCATGTCTTTTAAATTCGTCAATGGTATCAAAATGGACTTTGAGACGTTTGAAAACTCTTAAGTGCTCAGTGTGGTGGCACACTACTGAAATCTCAGTACTCTGGGAGGCTGCAGCAAGACCATGGCAGGTTTGAACCCAGCCTGGGCAATTTAAATAACTTGTGAGACCCTGTCCCAAACAATAAAAAGGGATGGAGATGTACCTCAGTTCAGTGCTGAGCATCACACACACACATGGAAAACAATTAGCACACCAATAATAATTCTGTGCTATGCTACACAGCAACAGCTGTACCTGTTGTGGAATGCTGGCGAGAAGACGTTTATCGACCAGAGAGGCTAAAGATTTTGTAGCAACGTTCAAAATGGCACCATATAAGAACCGTACTAATGTCAACTGTCCACTGGGAGATTCATTTACCCTTTCTCTGGAGAAGACATTCATTTGATATTATTCTGCAAACCTTTCTTAAGCACCGTGGTAATACTTATTGTCCATCACACTGAAAATACATTGTACTTCTAAAAGAAAGGCGCAAACGAGAATTGATTAATTCCACTTAGAAAAAATTGCAACTTGCTGCTGGCACTTATTTAATTTTCACCATTATCAAGAATGATTGTATTTTATAAATAGACATAGGACTAGTAAAACCAGAATGGCAGAACAGAATGATGTCTTTCGGTTTTGCAGACCGTCAGCATATAATAGTGATGTGAAAACAGTAACAAAAGTGAAACACTTTGCGGCCACCTCTGAGGCAAGGTTAGGACTGTAATCTATAAGTTATCTGGGGATGAATGCTGCAGTTACAGCTCTGCTGGTGCATATGCTCAGGCCCAACAGGAAACTGGATTATCACGTGCAGTTACATTTGTATTGAGCAAATAAACACGAGTGATACAGTGAATGCTAAGATGGCCCCTGCAGGGACCTAGTGGGTTGGGCTAGCCCACACAACTGGTGCAGAAGCTCTGAAGAGCTGCAGAGGTGGCCTGTCCCACCATTGCAGAAGGGCGGCGGTCAGCAGGCAGCTCCTGCGGCCTGGTGAGTTCAGCCCCATCTGCACCACCACCACAGATGCAGCAGCTTTGCTGAGTTTTGACCCTGTTCCCATCATCCTCAGAGTCTTTTTGAGCTGCAGGCCACTCCTACTTCATGATAGTGGAATCCTTGTTAAACCTCACATAGCAGGAGCTTTAGTGAGCCTACCTTGCCTCCCCCAGAGTTGCAGGAGGCTGCGTAACCCCCACCCTGCCCTCCTTCCACCACTGGTGAGTCCAGGTGAACATCAGGAGCTTCAAGCATGTCAAAGCAAAGGATCATAAGAAAATCTCAGATCACCAGCCCACCCAGAAAAAGCCCAAGAGACAAGGACATAGAAGAATATGGAGGTCATACACCTGAAATTTCTGCAATTATAGCAACTGAAGTAAAGAGATAACAGCATCAGGGTATAAGACAGACTGGTGGGAATGCATGTAGGACCTGTTAGCCTGCAGCCCCCTGTACTGCCACTGAAACTCAGCCCCTGCCCACAGCAGCCCCAACCAACCAGCAGGCTCACGGGTAGGACCTCTGGGCCGGCACTCCCCACACTGCTACTGGAACTCCGTCCCTGCCCACAGCTCTTGACTGGCGGGCATGTAGGCAGGAACACTGGGCCTGTACCACTGGGCCACTATAGCTTCTACCTTGCCTGGAATCCAGCCCCTGCATCTGCTGTGGGACCCTGCAGCAAAACTCCCTGCAGAATGGCTGGGAGTCAGACCCTACCAGCTAACCAAGGAGCTGAGAGCATCTTGACAGAGGAACACAGTACACTCTCCTCCAAAAGCTGCACCAGGAAGAAGCTGAGCACAGCAGCCAGACCAAGCCAGGCACATCTGGACAAGGTCAAACTTGGTAGATCTGGAGCCAAATTTCTGTAGGCACTAATGGCACAACCTCACTACAGTTCTGCACCAAAGGTCACTGGTATATGGAATGATACAGACAAGGAGAAAAATGCAATTTCAGGTCCTGAGCCCACCCAGCACAAACACAGGAGACACTGCCATAGCAGAAAACGGGAACAATGCAGCCAAAATCTTTGAATGACTAGCATCTGAAGTAAACGAACAAATGCAGAAATGTATAGAGGAACTCAGACTGGAGATAACCTCTGAAGTAAAAAAAGAAATCTCTGAATTAATAGAGTCTGAAGTAAAGGAGCAACTGCAGAAAGGTAGAGAGGAAATGAGAGCAGAAATAACCTCTGAAGTAGAAAAAGAAAGGATAACTGTAATGAAAGATTTAATAAGTGCCTCTAAAGAAGACATTGATAAAAAAATTAGAGTAGAATAGAATGACAGAATTCTTGAATGAGCAATATAGGAAAGAAATAGATTCTGTGAAACAGTTTCAAAGAGATACACAACAAAATAAAATCTCAATCACAAGCTGGCAACGCCATATGAATGAAAGTGAAGATAGAGTTTCACATCTTTTTTTTTTTTTTTTCTTGTTTCAGAACTTTTGTTTATTTACTCATTTTTTTATGGCCGGCTCAGCCCGCCCTGAGGGCAAGGCTGGCACAGCATGTGGTGCCAGGGATTGAACCGCGGTCCCTGAAGCCGCCCAAGCTCCCAAGCAGGCGCTTTAGACCACTGAGCCATCCCGCTGGGCCTAGTTTCACATCTGAAAGACACAGTTGCAGCTAGTGAAAAGGTAAGAAAGGATCTCTTAAAAACAACAGGGGTAGCAATCCTGTTTGCAGACCATCTAAGCTTCAAACCAAGATTGATTAAACAAAATAAAGAATTCCACTACATACTGATTGGGGAAAATTCAAGATGAAGAGGTAACACTCATAAATATGTATACATCCAACATGGGAGCACCAAGCTATATAAGACAACAAGGTATAGAAGAAACCAGATCTAAAATAATGTCTCAGGTAAAAAAGTGACAATAATAATGAAAGAATTGCTTGGTACATTTAAAGAAGGCACAGATAAGAAAATAGAAGAGAGTAGAAAAGTGATGGAAACATTGAACAAATAATACAGGAAATAATTTGAACCCATGAAACCGAGTCAAACAGATATCCAGGAAATTAAGAATTTCAGTGAAAGCTGGCAGAACTGGTTGAATGAAACTGAAAACAGACTTTCAGACCTTAAAGACAGCAACACAGCTAATGAACGTGAAAGGAAAGATCTCCTAAAAATAACAAGAAACCAGGAAATAACAATTCAGTAACTACAGAATGATGCAAAGAAAATCAATATAAGACTGATAGGTGTCTACGAAAGAGCAGGAGTCAGCACAAATGACACAAAAACATGATTTGCCGAAGTAGTAGTCAATAATTTCCCAACACGGGAAAAGAACATGCCATAGAGATAAGTGAATCCCACAGAACTTCAATTAGCCACAGTAAAAAATTCTACACCTAGACACATAATAATCAAGATTCCAGAAATGGAACGAAAGAACAGAACATTAAAATCTACTAAAGGACCAGATTACCTATAATGGAAAGTGTGTCAAAATCACAGTAGATTTCTCAATACAAGCCATCAAAATCAAGAAGAGCTTAGAGTGAAGCATGTCAGATCCTGAAAGAAAACAACTTCCAATCCAGATTGATGTGCTCTGTAAAACTTTCTATCAAATTTAATGAAGAGATAAGCTATTTCCATGACAAAGAACAACGGAAGAAATCCATGACTATCGAATCAACCCTACAAAGAGTACTGACTGGTATTCGAGAAATAGAGAGAGAAACAGCTACAACTTCAAGAACAACAACAGAAAGGAACCACCAAGCAGAGCAAGTAATTAAACAGAGGGAAAAGAGGGAATGTGCAGTAGAAAATAACATGACAAAGATAATCCAATACATATCAGTTATAAGCATCAATGTAAATGGCCTCAATTCACCAATCAAAAGAAGCAGATTGGTAGAATGGATCAAGAAACAGAATCCAACAATATGCTGTATATAAGAAATGCATTTAACTCAGAGGAAGCTCACAGACTAAAAGTCATAGGATGGGAAATACAGAAAAAAGCAGGGCTACCTATTCTAATTGATGACAATGTCAATTTCAAACCAAGAATGATTAAAAGAGATAAAAAGGTGACTACATACTTGTTAGGGGAAAGCTTCAAGAGGAAAAGATGACAATCATAGATATATATGCTTAAATATAGACACCTATCCAACTACAGGAGCACCCAACTATATACAATAAATTTTAACAGACACAAAAGTCAAATGAATAACAACACAATGGTAATGGGAGTCTTTAACACCCCACTGTCACAAAGAGATAGATCAACTAGGCAAAAAATCAGCAAAGAAATAACAGAACTAAAACAAACTTGTGAAGAAATGGATTTAGTACATCTTTATAGAGTGTTCTACCCAACAATGTCAGAATACACATTATTCTCTGCTGCACACAGAACATTCTCCAAAATAGACCGACCATACACTAGCACACAGAGCATGCTTAAGTATATGCAAAGGAGCTGAAATTATCCCATATTATCTCAACCCAATGCAATAAAAATGGAAATTATTGACAGAAGAAACCATGAAATATGGAAATTAAATAATAGCCTCCTGACCAATCAATGGGTCACAGATGAAATTAAAGAAATTTAAAAATATTTACAATGACCCCACCGCTGGGAGCTGAGCCTGCGCACCCGCCGCGGGTAAGCCCCTGCGCCCCTCTGCCCCGCCTCTGCGTTCCCGCTTCAGCCCAGCCTAAACCCCACCGCTGGGAGCTGAGCCTGCGCACCCGCCGCGGGTAAGCCCCTGCGCCCCTCTGCCCCGCCTCTGCGTTCCCGCTCCAGCCCAGCCCAAACCC
>PVJA010051287.1:0-12911 GCA_004027025.1 Myocastor coypus | reverse complement strand
TTTTTTTTTTTTTTTTTTTTTTTTTTTTTTTTTTTTTTTTTTTTTTTTTTTTTTTTTTTTTTTTTTTTTTTTTTTTTTTTTTTTTTTTTTTTTTTTTTTTTTTTTTTTTTTTTTTTTTTTTTTTTTTTTTTTTTTTTTTTTTTTTTTTTTTTTTTTTTTTTTTTTTTGTGTGTGTGTGTGTGTGTGTGTGTGTGTGTGTGGTTGGCTCAGCCCACCCTAGGGACAGAGCTGGCACAGCATGTGGTCTCAGGGATAAAACTGCAGTCCCTGCACTTGCCTGTTTGTCTAAGCAGGCACTTTAGACCACTGAGCTATCTTGCCAACTTCTATAGCCTTGTAGTTTGTGAGTTTTAAGTCTTTAATTCATTTTGAGGTGATTTTTATATTATGTAGCATGTAAAATAAGGGCCTAATTTCATTTTCATTTGTGGATGTCCAGTTTTCCTAAAATTGTTTATTGAAGGCGACTGTTCTTTCTCCACTTTATGATCTTGGCACCTTCGTTGAAAATCTTGGTTACAGATCTATCATTTTATTTCTAGCTTTCTCTTCTGTTCCATTGATAAAATGTCTGTCTATACAAGTACTATGTTAGTGTTGATTAGAGTAACTTTATAATATATATTAAAATTAAGGAGTTTGATGACTCAAGCTTTGCTCTTACCAAAATTGCTTTGCCTATTTGGAAGTTTGAGAGTTCCATGTGGATTTTAGAATCATTTTTCTGTTTCTTTGAAAAATGACATTGGAATTGTGGTAGAGATATTACTGAATTTATGGATTCTTTAAATAGTGCAGATATTTTGACAGTGTTAATTATTCCAGTTCATAAGCATGGAATAGCTTTTCATGTATTTGTGTTTATCTTTTTAATCAGTTTATTTTCTGTATACAGGTCTTTTGTCTCTTTGGTTAAATTTATTTTTCACGGGGGCCCGGCAGGATGGCTCAGTGGTCTAAAGCACCTGCTTAGGAAAGCTTAGGCGGCTTCAGGGACCGCAGGTTTGATCCCCAGCACCACATGCTGCACCAGCCCTGCCCTCAAGGTGGGCTGAGCTGGCCATAAAAATGAGTGAATGAACAAACAAAGGTTCTGAAACAAAAATAAAAATAATAAATAAAATAAAAATTTTAAAAAAATTTGTTTTTCAGTATTTTGGGTGTTTTAACCACTATTATAAATGCCATTGCTTTCCTCATTTCTTTTTTGGATAATTATTTAGGTATATAAATCTTTTGGATATTATTGTATTGGCTTTTTATGCTGTAATTTAAAAGATCAACTTTAATGGTCTTTTGGGGTGGTCTTTGGAGTTTTTTCAATTATTTATAACATCATACATTTTGATTTCTTCATTTTCTGTTAGGATGCTTTTTACAGACAATCCTTGAATACCTGTGATTCAGTTGATCTTTTTTTTTTTTTTTTTTTTTTTTTTTTTTTTTTTTTTTTTTTTTTTTTTTTTTTTTTTTTTTTTTTTTTTTTTTTTTTTTTTTTTTTTTTTTTTTTTTTTTTTTTTTTTTTTTTTTTTTTTTTTTTTTACTTTCAAAGGCAGGGTATTACATGAATTTTCAATTTAGGATGTTTCCAACTTACAATAGGCATCTCAGGATGTAACCCCATCATAAAGTCGGGGAGCATCTGAATTTCTATCTCTTGCCTAATTATTCAGGCCATGACTTATAGTACTGTGTTGAAAAGACGTAGTACCAGTGAACATTGTTATCTGGTTCCCAATCTTAAAGGAAAAGTTTCCAAGTTTTCTTCAATGAGTATGTTCACTGTGGACTTTTCAAAAATGGTCTTTATTAGGTAAAGGTACATTTCTTGTCTACCTAATCTGTGCAGAATTTTTTCATTTATATTTTTATTGAATTTTGTAATATGTCTTTCTGTGTCAAAATAGTAATAAAGTTTTATCTTTATCTTGTTAATGTAGTTAGTTGCATTTATTAATTTACATGTTGAACCATCATTTTATCTGAAGGATAAATCCCACTTGCTCATATTGAATGGCTGTTTTAAGGTGTTTTTAAATTAGCTTCCCCAGGGCCAGTGAGATGACTCAGCAGTCTAAAGTGCCTGCTTACCCAAGCTTAGGTAACTTCAGGGACTGTGGTTCAATCCCTGGCACCATATGCTGCACCAGCCCCACCCCCAGGGCAGGCTAAGCCAGCCATAATATAAAAACAAACAAAGAAATGCATAAATAAATTAGGTTTGCTAGTAGTTTGTCGAGGATTTTTGCATCTGTGTTAGAAATATTGGCCTGTATTTTTTCTTTTTTCTTTTTTTTTTTCTGTAGTGTCCTTGTCTGAGGTAAAGTAATTCTGGCCTTGTAAAATGAGTTTGGAAAAGTTTTCTTTACTTTAATTTTTTGGAAGAATTTGAAAAGGATTGGGGATAGTTCTTTAAATATTTGGTAGAATTCAAGTATGAAACTATCTGGTCGTACACTTTTCTTTAGTGGGAGACTATTATTGATTCAGTCTCCTTGTTACTGATCTGTTTGTATTTTCTCTTTGTAAGTCAGTCTTGATAGGTTATATATGCTTTAGAATTTGTTAGTTTTCTCTAGATTATCAAATTTGTGGTATATAACTTTTCATAATGATTTTTAAAGTAATCTTTTATATTTCTGTGGTATGAATTGTTAATGCCTTTCAATTCAGACTGAGTTTTTCTCTTATCTTATTAAGTCTAATAAGACAAAGACTTTACAAAAAATGAACTCTTATGTTTCTTTGATTTTTTTTTTAGTCTTTTTTCTATTCTTTTATAATTTTCTTTCTTCTGCTAACTTTAGGCTTGGAAATTTTAGTTCCTTGAGATATAAGATTAGATTGTTTATTTGAGAACTTCTTTTCTGATATAGGCATTTATTGCTATAAATTTCCTTCTTTGAATTACTTTTGCTGTATACTATAAGTTTTGGTATAAAGTATTTCCATATATCTCAAAGTATTTTTTTATTTCACTTTTGATATTTTCTTTGCCCCATTTTTTGTTAAAGAGCATGTTGTTTTGTTTTCACATCTCAGTTTTCTAAGATCTCTACTATTGTTGATTTCTAGTTTTAGTGATAAAGATATTTCATGATTTATTCCTCTTAAATTTACATGAGAGACACTCTCTCTCTCTCTCTCTCTCTCTCTCTCTCTATATATATATATATATATATATATATATATATATATGACTTTGCTGAGGTTAGGGCTATATTGGGGCTCCCTTGTGTGTGATGGGTTCTTTTGATGAGTTCAGAATTTTTTTATGTCTTTGATTTTTGTTAGCTTTATCATGGTTTGTCTTGGTGAATTCTTGTCAATTGGTTTGGCTTGCACTCTCTGAGCTTTCTGTGTCTGAATTTTAGTATCTAGCTATGGAGAATTTTCAGCCACTATTTCGTTAAATATCCTTTTTGGACCTTTTCTTTTTCCTCTCATGCAACTGCTTGTTTTAATTATTTTGTCAGAGACACAATACCTAACTCTCACAATTTAAAAGGCAAAAAGGTGCCGGGCGTGGTGGCTCACGCCTGTAATCCCAGCACTCGGAAGGCTGAGGCAGGAGGATTGATGGGAGTTCGAGACCAGCCTGGGCTACAAAAGTGAGCTCAGGACCAGCCTCAACTGCATAGCGAGACCCTGTCTCAAAAAGACAAAAAAAAGAAAAATAAATAAATAAATAAAAGGCAAAAAGGTTTATTTTCATGCACAGTTTCAGTCCAAGGTTAGCTGGCTCTGAGGAAAGGGGGCATAGCAGGCAAGAAGCAAAGAGCAATGAAAGGAGGAAGAGGAAAATTAATATACACACTCATACACATATATACATATGTTTGCATGTATATATTCCTCATTTTAACAACCACATTCTCTTCCTACAGCTAGCTACTTAAATGATAGGTATAAAATGAGAAATTATATATATGTACATTACATATTCAGAACAAGTAGACAGTCAAAGGAAATTCCAACTTGATGACTTTGCTTTTATTTACAGAAATCTTCCATAAGTACTGTATTATATAACAGCATAAAACTATAGTAGTGTGTGGTATAATTGGCAAAAATTACTCTATAAACAAGGTGTACTATATTAAAAAAAAGACATAAAGTATCTATAAACAAAGTGTATATATATATATATATATATATATATATATATATATATATATATATAAAAGGACAGGTTGGAAGTCCAAGCAGCAAGTTATAAACCCCAACAGTTATTAAATAGGTCTTTAAGTAATCTGTGTGTGTGTGTGTGTGTGTCCAGGTCACACCCCCAGTGGCCCACCTCTTTCCACCAGTCTTCAGCCCCCAATATCACAGAGGTATAATAAGCCCATCAGTGGACTAACAAAGCATCACACCCATGATCCAATCACCTCCCTAAAGCCCCGCCTGTGAGTGCATGTGGCTTTGGAGGGCTGTGTATATATAAAGCATACCATTCTACTTATGTAAGAGTTATTTCTCATGATGTGTCCTGTATTTCTTTAGGCTTTTATTTTTCGTTCCTTTTGCTCCTTTGACTGGGAAATTTCCAATTTTCTGTTTTTCGGCACTATTGATTCTTTATTCTGCTTGATCAAGCCTGCTGTTGAATCTTTATATTGAATTTCTCAGTTTAATTATTACATTATCTCTTAATTGTTTTTTTTTGTTAGGCTTCCCATTTTAGTCATGAATTATTTTCCAGCTATCATATAATTTTTTGTCCATATTTTCATTTAGTTCCCTATAATTTGTTAAGAGGATTATTCTTTCAGTCATTTCCCATATTTCTATTTAAGATCTATTATCAGAGTTTTACTAATTTTTCTCAGTAGTGTGATATTGCCCTGCTTCTTTGTTTTCCTTGTGTTTTTGTGTTGGTGCTGCTCATTTGAGGAAGCAGCCACTTCTTCCCACTTTTGCTAGGTAGTTTTTAGTAGGGATAGACCCTTAGTCCGCCTTTGGATTATAGGAAGACTGCCTGGTGAACACAGGTAAATAGACCTTGCTTTTAGGTTTTCTAGTTAGGCAGGCCTGTGCCTATGCTCTAAAGAGAAGTAGGACTACTGCCTGTGTGCCACAATCCAGTGAGAGAGTTATATGTGCTGCCATTTCCTATGATTGGGCAAAGTGGCAGCTGTGTTCCCTAGCTGGGTGGCACTGCTGTTTGGAATCTGTACTAGTATGGGCTGTAGGCTGGGCTCTGAGGCTAACAGTGGTCATTAGGGTAAGATACTGTTCAGTCATTCATATGGCCAGGGACTATTCACTACTGATGTGTACCATCAGAGGCTTGTCTCTTGCAAGGCTGGGCAGAACTATAGCACCTCTGCTGGCAGGAACATTCTTGAGAATCCTGATATACATATGGAAATGTGGGAGGTTCAGCATGGTCACCTCGCCACTACTCAAAAATGCTTCCTGGCTCAGGGAAGCCTTAACTGGTGCACCATAGTAGCTGTGGGATTATCACTGAGCCACTGGGTTTGAGTAGGGCTAGGTGTCCTCCTCTGCCAATAAGGACATGCTGCCTTTGGTCTTGGGAAGTCTAGGGCAGATTTCTGATGTTGGACAGGATTGCCTCTGTTAGCTTGGATTGGACAGAGGCACATATACTGAGATCGGTACTTGTCTACTGGCCTAGAGAAACCTGAAACAGAGCACTATGTCCCTAGCAGTATTTATTCTTATTTTACTATGTTTGATAAGCGAAAAAGAAAGAAAATATTTTCAACACTGGTGCAAAACACAAAATGTTTAAAACTTGAACTTTAAGACCTGCTTATTTTTTGCTTGGTTAATTGTTGATGTGTTCTGTGTCTTTTTTCCAGATTGGTATGTTTATCTTTCATTGATTTGTAAGAACATGTATGATTCAATTCAAATAGACTATAGAGTATGAAATAGCTTTAATAAAACTACCAATACAAGCTGCCATCAAGTGAACATCCATATAGGCTGGAACTGTACTAAGCATTTTATCTTTATATCTTATAATATTTTTGAGTCTTTGTTATAATTCTGAAGTAGGCATCTTCACTTTACAGTTGACAAAAAAGAGATTCAGACAGGTTATGTGACTTTTCCAAAATTACAGCTAATGAGAGCAGTAGGAGTTGATGGCATTTTGTTCTAACTTCTAACCTTGTGTGTTTTTCTTTCCATCCCACTTTTCTGATACTTGGCTCTTGTTTATACCTTATTATGATAATTACATCTAGCCATTCATTTTTCCAGTATTATTCCAGTGTCCTTTGCATATACATTTTGAATGGAGGAAAATAATTTTTAACAAAACCCATAGCATATAAGTACTTTTTTTTTTTTGGTGGAACTGGGGATTGAACTCAGGTCCTTACACTTGCTAAGCAAGTGCTTATTCTACTGAGCTATCTCCCCAGCCACAAATATTATATTTTCTATTTTGCTATAAATGTAGCTTACTATAGTATGCTGGATTTTTATTCAGAGATTCATTTTGTGGTGTTGCCCAGAAGTGAAACATTGTCATATCTTAAGAGAAAACAATTATGAAACTTTTACATGTAATATTCAGTTTGATACAAGTCATGATCTTTTTTTATTTGTAATTTACTCCTTTTCAAGTATAATCCATCATTTTTGGCTTATAGTAGCTTGTTTTCATATTAGGAATAAGATTCATGTTTGAAATCCTTTTTACAAAAAAAGATGGATAATAGAGAATAAAAATAAGAAAAAAAGACTAATAATTCCTGTTTTAAATTCTTGACAGAACTTTACAGAACAGTATGGCAAAGCTGCTCTCGGATCTTAGTGTGGATACTACTACTCGCTGTAAGCCTGGGAATAACCTTACCAAATCACTTCTGCACATCCATGACAAACAATTGCAACAGGACCCAGCCCCTCCTCCCACTTCTGTAATGAGCTACCTGCATAAGTTAGAAGCAAATCATAGTTTTACACCTTTGGAGCCAGTTTCTACAGTTAACACTGAGGAAATCATAAAGCCAGTCAGATCCTGTGAAAATGTGTTACCTTCCAGGGGCTCTCCCCATGGCGACACTAGGGTTGTGGAGGCAGTGTCTACTCATGGAATTCTTCCTGCCCTTTCAAAACAGGATTCTGATGTGGAATGTGAAAGCATGACTTTAATAGGAGATGAGTGTGATTTGAATAGTACAGTTTATATTCCTCTTGCTAGAAGCACTGCTAAAAAGAATTCACCACTTTCTAAAATAATATTCTCCCAGCCACAGGTAAGTATTGCTACAACACAGCTGGTCAGCAATAGTGTGGTGACCCCAGAGACAGAACATAAACTGTGTGCACCTATACTTTGTGTGAATAATGAAGCAGAAGATATACCTGAAAAACTCTGCAGAGCAGCTGATGCAGAAGACCAACAACTCCTCAAGAAAATAAAGGAGGCAATTGGTAAGATCCCTGCTGCCACCAGAGAGCCAGAAGAGCAGGTCAATCGTGGCCCATCAGCTTGTCACACCACCAGTGTCCCAGAAAAAGGCAGTGCTGTCAGTGATGGCAGCTTTTTAAATTCTGACCTGATGTCAGACTGGAGCATCTCTTCTTTTTCAACATTCACTTCTCGTGATGAACAAGACTTCAGAAATGGGTTGGCAGCACTAGATGCCAACATAGCAAGGCTCCAGAAGTCCCTGAGGACCAGCATTCTAGAGAAATGAAATGAGAGGAAGACTTGACTTCTTCCTCATTTAGGTTAGAACTTGGCTACATTGAATCTATAATGGTATTTTAAGCTTCTTTAGAGAAATGATTTTTTACATTAATTATGTATAAAAATAAATTATATGAATAAATGAATTTACCATTGAAATATTTTTTACTCTTTCAACAAATTTTATTAAAGATAAATTTTCTTTGTTAAATATCTCAATAAATGGTCATCTCCAAGTTTCTTGAGCAAAAGGATTTTGACTAGTTATCTATTCTTGTTTACATAAAATAAAAGCACTACTTCACTCTTATTTCCTTAGAAAGGTCACGGACTAATAAGTAACTTCTAAATATTGTTTATTAGCCGGGCGTGGTGGCACACGCCTGTAATCCCAGCACTTGGGAGGCTGAGGCAGGAGGATTGGTGCGAGTTCGAGACCAGCCTGGGCTACAAAAGTGAGCTCAAGGCCAGCCTGAACTGCATAGCGAGACCCTGCCTCAAAAAAGACAAAAAAAAAAAAATAAAAAAAATAAATAAATAAATAAATATTGTTTATTAGTGTGTCTGTTTTGAGAAATGAATATTTGCTAGTTTTCAAAAATGTACAATTCTTTCTCCCTGTTAGACAATTCCTGCCTTGAGTGTAGGGTTCATCTCAAATCCATGGCCAGGGCATAGAGTCATTTCTTAAAAAAAATTAAAAATAAAAAGATTGGAGAATTGAGTGCAAGTTATATACACTACTCATATAATTTGCACATTTCTATCTATTGGGGTCTAACACCAGCAAGATGTAAATGACACATGAATATATTTACTAGATGAAAAAGTGTTTGCATTTTAATAAAATTCTGGGATTATCAAAGCAGTGTTGAATTCAGTTGAATACAGATAAACACAGAACCTAAAATAGAACACTTAAATATCATCATTTTGCTATTTAGTAGAAACTAAGCAGCGGTAACCATTAGTAACAAGGTAACAGTACCTAATTGAAAGCTGTCATGCTATGAAGCACAGAATCATTTATATTAAACATCTGTGATTAATAGTACATAACAAAGACGATTCATGGAAAATAAACCTGGCAGGGGATAACATCTTTCAGGTGCTGAGTCAACGTGATTCCTTTTTTTTTTTTTTTTTTTCAATAAACATTACTTTTTTTTTTTTAACAGTTGACACACTTCATATTGTCCTCACAATAGTTATACAGACCACAGGGTGTGGGCATGACACACCTTCCAATTGATATTGGTAAGGAAAGAAAAAAAATTTAGAGTTCTTATATTAGGGAGACTATACAATATTTACACATGTAGGTCTGGTTTAGTTCACTAATGAGTATATGTTTAATATACATCCATTTATATATGAAGTCTTCCAGCTTATTCTTTATAGCTGAGTAATATCCCATTGTATAAAAATATCACATTTTTTTCAACCATTCTTCAAATGATGGGCATTTTGGTTGTTTCTAAGATTTGGCTATTACAAATTGAGATGCTATAAACATAGGTGCACATATATCACTATGGTATGATGTTTCCATTGAAATATTTTTGATACTTCTGAGTTTACAAAAACAAATCACCCTTAAAAATTAATAATAGCTAAGAAATAAAGCTATAGATAACTAGCAAAATATGGCAACCTTCTATTTACTACTTAGCAAATACAGTTCTTTTATTAAATTTAACCCCAGGACTAAGGATACAGAGTTTTTGTTTGTTTTGTTTTGTTTTTAGTGCCAAGGACCGAACCCAAGCTTCCAGCTTGCTAGGCAAGTATTCTACCGCTAAGCCAAACCACCAGCTCCAAGGATATAGATTGAAAGGATCCTGTGGTAATCTTAAAGGAGAATGGAAAGAGATAGCTGGAAAAAATTGTAATTTTAACCTAGAGTTTCTTTTTAGGTTTGACTTCATTTTATTTTTCATCAGCAATACTGGGGATTGAACTCAGGACCCTGTGCTCTCCAGGCAGGTGCTTATTCTACTGAGCTATCTCCCCAGCACCCTTGACTTTATTTTTAAATGGCATTCTATGTTTATGTGGGATGCTCTGTATTATAGGCCAATTTTGTTATTGAAATATAAAAACATTCCTTTTATGAAAAGTTATCTCCACTAAAAAATAAAATGCTGATAACAATCCTCAGTTAACATGTTTTATTAAATCCTTGGCATTTTATGTATTTTTACCCTGATTACGTGCTGTAAGACCCAAAAAGAAATCCAGAGTGATATGAAAATGTTAACAGTTAAACTTTATTTTTAGAGATTTGGTTGATTTTTTAAAAGAAATAATAAATGTTTGGGGTTTTGTACTTACTGAGATGGCTCAGCGATCTAAAACCCTGCTTAGACAAGCTTAGGCAACTGCAGGGACTGTGGTTTGATCGCTGGTACCACATGCTGCGCCAGCCCTACCCACAGGGCACGCTGAGCAGGCCATAATATGAAAAAAAAGAAAAAGAAAATCTTGATATGGGCTGTCATTCTGCCTTTCTAGATTAATGTTTCTCATTAAATTAAACTTTTCAGTTGTATATATTATGTGAAATATATTGCTCTGCGTCTGCTTTTCTGTTCCAGTTTTCATAACTTCTATTTCACTTCTCTCCAGTGCATCTTAAAGACTTAGAAAGCTCAGTCTTATGCTATGATGAACACTTTACCTATCCACTGTGATTGTGTTTAGCACTTGGACAGGTTGTCTCATTAAAGGGTGTTCTGCTGGCCCCAGGGGTTCCTGGTGGTTTGCGTGTTAGTGTTACAAGTCTGAAGGACTCAGCTGGATTCTTTCACATGGTCAGGTTTTGCAGGTGGAATTTTTTTTTTTTAAACAGACTGAAAGTCCTATATGAATTGTGGACTGTGTTCACAAAATTGCTTGTTAGCATTTTAAATACTTCCAGTATTCATGAATTAATTTATTGACTTCTTGTTTGGTAGTAATAGGCCATAACTCTTATCTTCAAGGATAAAATAATGCAACAAAGAAAACCATGTCATCTTTCTATTACCAGATATCAGCTGTTATTTATGTGTAGAAATAAACTGTTTAGGGCCAGCAAAATAACTCATCACCCTGCTTAGGGAAACTTAGGCAGGTACAGAGTACTGTGGTTTGATCCCTGGCACCACATCCTGTGACAGGCCTGCCTTCAGGGTGGACTGAGCTACCAAAAAGAAAGAGAATGAAAGAAAAAGAAGCCGTCAAACTGTTAAGATTATTATATGGTAATGTGGAGGTTGAAATAAAGTGTTTTTGCTTTATTATTATACACAGTACAGATCACATTTGTGATCCCAAAATGATGGGAAGAGATTTCTTCCCATCAAGCAAGCCATAAACTTTTTAGTAGCCATTGGGTAGGCATCCTATGTTGCATTTCGATTTGGATGCTATCTACCTGGACATAGAGTCAGAACCCATAGATTGAGAAGTCAGTCCAATAAGACCATTCAGATGCCAGGCACAGGCCAACCTCCAGATCCTCACACCAACCAGCAATAAGTTGAGGTTCCTGTGACACCCCTCCCCAACCATTAGACACCATCAAAGCATTTCATAGAACTCAAGAAAATACATTACTGGTTCCTTATAAGTGGTACTTTAGAGAATACAAATAAACAGCTAGATGAAGGATTACAATGGGCACTGTCTGGAGGAGCTTCTGTATCCATGCAGTCAGGGTGTGCCATCGTAAGCAGATAAAGGCTCCATCGGTTGAGCTGTCCAGAAGTTCTCCAAACTCTTGGGCATGAGAATTACTGAGACTTTGTATAAACATGTACAACTGTGCAGAAATGTGATTGGACAAAGAGAGTATGATCTAAGGTCAACAGACTTCAGTGGAAAAACAGCAAAGCCTGTTTTTTCAGATTCTTTTTGACCTTTCTATAGCATTCCTTCCTCCTGGGTATGAGATAAGACTGAAATGGAGTCTTAGCTATCAGCAAGGTAACAGAATTTTGTAACGGTCAGCTCCAAGACACAGGGAAGTAAAAGATTATATCATACTTTTTAGTTTCTGTGATGTGACTTGCGGAAGGAAGATTATAGTTTCTGTAGCTCACTGAAAAAGAAAGCAGTGCCCTGCTAAAAAATGAAAGAAGCACTTGATAAATGTTTTTCCATTATTTCAATGACGTTTGGAGAATATTTTCCTCTCTACCAATTTACACCCAGGGCCTTAAAACTTATAGTCCTTCTAATAGAGACCAACGCAGAATTGCAAATCTTCAGTTAGAAAGACGAACAGCTAAGTCATAGCTGACCAAGTATGAATCTACATATTGAGATGATCCCTTGAACCAGACTCACTGATTGCATGAATAAAATGAAAACTCTTCAAGCCCAGACCCAAACCGCGCCGCTGGGAGCTGAGTCCGTGCACCCGCCTGGGTCAGGATCCTTGGCCTGCCTTCCCTTTCCCTGCCCCCCCTCTTTTTTTTTAAACCCCTCAAGCCCAAACTCCAGCACCGAACCCATCAAATAGCCCGTTTGGCAACGGAACTGGTCCACAAGCCTACCAGGACTACTCAAGCCCAAAGCTCCACCTCCACCTACAGACCACATCCGCCAGGATTCACAAAAGCTAGCAGCCAGAGCCCCAACACAAGAGTCAGGAACCTCTAGAAGAACCACCTTGGAGTCCCCAGACCAAACACCCATAGACACAGCATAACACCACCAAAGTGCAGAGGTCGCTTCCATACAAAATGATAACAACAAGGAGTAGGAGGCAACCTCAGGACCCGTGCCCACCCAAACCAAATACAGAAGACACTATCATGGAAGAAAATGAGAATTATACAGATGAAACCTCTGAATTGGTAGCATCTGAGGCAGACACACAAGTGCAGGAACTTATATAGCAACTGAGATCAGAGATAACATCTGAAGTAAAAAAAAAAAAAAAAAATACATGAAGTGGAAAAACGGCTGGAGAAACGTATGGAGGACATCAGAGCAGAAATAATATCTAAAGTTGACAAAGACAGGCCTACATTAATAGCATCCCAAGTAGGTAAGGAACTACACAAAAGTAGAAAGGAGAAAACAGAAATAATCTCTGTATTAGAGAGAGAAAGGATAACCATAATGACAGACTTCAATACTATTAAAGAAGACATCGATAAAAAATTAGAGGAGAATAGAAAAATGATGGACTCCCTGACGGAGCAATATAGGAAAGACATAGATCGCATGAAACAGTTTCAAA
>PVJA010051286.1:0-12892 GCA_004027025.1 Myocastor coypus | reverse complement strand
AGCCGGGGGTGGTGGCGCACGCCTGTAATCCCAGCACTCAGGAGGCTGAGGCAGGAGGATCGGTGCGAGTTCGAGACCAGCCTGGGCTACAAAAGTGAGCTCAAGGCCAGCCTCAACTGCATAGCGAGACCCTGTCTCAAAAAGACAAAAAAAAAAAAAAATGGTCTACGCAAAAAAGCCAGGTGTGGTGGTATACCTCCTTAAAACCACTTCCTGGGAGGCTGACACAGAGCCATTTCAATGAGTTAGAGGCCATCGTGGGCTACACTATGGATTCAAAGGCCAGCCCCAACTGCTTAGCTAGACTTTGTCTTAAAAGAAGAAAAAGGGGGAAAAAAAACTAAGGAGAGATCTTATAAAACTATTGATATTTGAGCTCAAATACAGAGCTCCAATGGAATGAAAAATGGTAACTGAATCATGATTCAAGAAGTAAAGCAATTATAATATAATGAGCTACTATAACCATATAACTTGAAGTACAACGGAAGATGACAGACAGGGTACAAACTGGCTTCGTTACAGATACCTGTATATCCATTTGCTGCTGCTGTAATTTTTCCAGGTGCCTAAAGTGCTGCTCCATGAATACATTCATCTGCTTCTCATGGTCATGACAATGTAGTTTCTCTTGTTTATTCTGAATGTTTGTCTGCTGCTCTGTAACACGTTTTAAGTGTTTATCAGTCTCCTGTAGTTTATTAAGTAATTCCGTAACAGAACTGACTTTTGCTTCCAAATCACTCTGTACCTAAAACAATAAAGACAGCAGAATAGTATAGAAAGATACCAAAGCCATGTTCAATCACTAGGTTATTTATAGTAATTGATATTAAAAATTACCAAATCAGAGCTTTTACCCATCACTTTTTGATAAGCTGATGCCTTTTAGAGTCACAGAAGGAAAAAGCAGACAGCAATCCTTAGATACATGTTTTCTCTCATTTAAAAATACAAACCAAGTTTACTACATAGAAATTTACAATGGAGGGCTGGGGAGATAGGTTGGCAGTCTAAGTGCCTGCCCGACAAACACAAAGACCTAACTTGAATCACTGACACTATATGCCATGCCAGCCCCAAAACTTCAGGTTCACCCTGCTGGCCACAAAAACTGGTGGTGCATGCCTATAATTGCAGTGCTGAGGAGGCTGAGACAGGATGATCACTATAAGTCCAAACTACATAACAAGACCTTGTGCCAAGTAAATAAATAAATAATTTTAATTTAAAAAATAAAAAAAAGGTCCAGCGGGATGGCTCAGTGGTCTAAAGCACCTGCTTGGGGAAGCTTGGGTGGCTGCAGGGACTGCAGTTTAATCCCCGGCACCACATGCTGTGCCAACCCTGGCCTCGGGGCAGGCTGAGCCAGCTATAAAAAATGAGTGAATAAACAAAGGTTCTGAAACAAGAAAAAAATAAATAAATAAAATAAAAAATTCTTAAAAAAAAAAAAAAAGCAGGGCTGGAAATATAGCTAAGCGGCCTAAACACCTGCCTGACAAGTACAGGGTCCTGAGTTCAATTCCCAATACTTGAGAGAGAGAGAGGGAGGGAGGGAGGGAGGGACGGAGGGTGGGAGGGAAGGAGGAAAAGAAAGAAAAATCTATACTGCAGAAGATTTTTAGGTGGAAATTAAAAATGAAATAGCAAAACAAAGTATTTCGCCCAAGCAAAGCCGAATCAGGGCAACAGCCTCAAACTGTCTTAGCCCTGCCACCTATAAAGCTCTGTCTGGGCTTTCCCTGACCCATGGCTTTGTTTCCACACTACAAAATGACCCCGTAGGTGTATGTGCTGAAAGCTTCCTTCCTGCTCTGGGACTAGGATGACCAATCATTGCAGCTGCAGGGACTGAGACTGCCACCTGATGTGGACCCTCAGTACTACAGCAAGGAAAGCCTGGACATATTAGCACCACTGCTGTGAGGAGGGGGTCATTTTCACAACTCATGAAATTACACACAACCACAAAATGAAAACTCTTTCAAACCACAATCAAGTACAGTGTCCCTGCTGGACACAACCACTTACAGAATGAGTTCATAAAAACCTCTGACATTTCACAATGCTCAGGTAGAGGCGTGTTTGGGAGAACAAGCACCTTGATCAGTGGAGCTGCTGTGGCAATGGCTGCGGCAGTTGCAGCGGCCACGGTGGTAGCAGAATCAATGCTACTGGGGGAAATTTTGGCCTCCTGAGGCGCAGCTCCCTTCTCTGTGCCTGTGTCTTTGAAGAGATGGACCTTCACTTCCTTACAAACAGGCACGCTTTGTGCTCTAGAAAGAAAGAATAAAAATATATTCAGTAAGCCATACCGAGCCATCTCAAGACATGGTGGGAATCTGTTCAAGGTGGTTTCTTAATCTTTAAACATCAAATCACTTTTCAAAGAACTTTTGTTCATGACATGTTAAGACTCAGTTCATGAAGAAATATGAGATCAGATAATCCCCTCAAGACAGTGACAGCTTCAGAAAAGATTTACAAATAAGAAAAAGGGCTGAGCCAAATGTGGCGGTGCACACCTGTCATCTCAGCACTTGAGAGGCTGAGGCAGCATTGCATGAAAACTGAGTCACCAGCAGCCAGCAGCTCAGGAGAAGAAAATTTTATTTCATGATGGTGGGCCACAGAGGAGCAGTCTCTGAAGTCGGAGGCACAGATTACAAAGAACTTGTCTTTTTTTATACAGCAGCAAGCAGAAGTTATAAAAAGCTAGTTAAGCTCAGTTGGAGGCCATGGTACAACGGGCATCTTGCGTTGAGCACAGTTGTACATAGCAAAGCAGTTTTTTTGTACTTTTACAGAAGTTTTCAATTGGATGACAATGCACATGATTTAGCCAGGTTTAGTGGCACAGAACAGACTGGCTGCATCTTTATTGAACAAGATGGCTAGTTAGAGCAGGATTATTACTTTAGCAGGAGGATCTTAAGTTCCAGGCCAGCATGCACTACACAGCAAGGCCCTTTCTAAAAAAAAAAAGAGGATGGCCACAGTTGCAAAGATATAGAATCAAAATTTACAAATCTAAAACATGCAGAAAAAGCTGTAAAATGCAAACTCCATGTTTAACACTCTAAGAGGAATTTCTTTATTCATAAAGCACTAATAGTTCTATTCTCCAAATACTTTCAGAATTATCACATTAGAAGTAGGGCTGTAGCACAGCGGTGAAGTGTGTGCTCAGCATGCTCAAGGCCCTAAGTTCAGCATCTAGCACAAACAAAGAAAAAGAAACATTATCTGGGCCTCATGGTATATGCCAGCACCTTGGGAAACTGAGGCATGGAGATCACAAATTAAAGCCCAGCCCGAGCAACTTAGTGGAACCTGTCTCAAAACAAAAAGAAAAAAAATGGGGGGAGGGGGTGTCTAGTTCACTGCAAAAGCCCAGTAATACACACACACACACAACATTGTGACATTGTTGATCAATACATGCACTATAACTTGTTCTATTGAGATAATTTTTATTGAGATAGACAAATTGAAATTATATATAACATATATGATTTTATATATATTTTATAATGTACAAGATATTAAAATATATAATACATAAAATATACATATAAACATACATACATATATTTATAGTGTATAAGTTCTGGTGTATGTTTATGTTGTGTGATGATAGCCAAATCAGTATCACTAACATATCCACCACCTCCCACACTTGTCTGTTTTGTGTATGTAGTGAGAAGACTTAAGACTTTTTCTCTTAGCAACGGATTTTTTTTTTTTATCTTTTTCAGATAGGGTTTTACTATGTAGTTCAGCCTGACCTTGAACTCACTTTGTAGCCCTGCTGACCTCAAATTCAACGCATTGCTCCTGCCTTATTCTCCTGAATGCTACGCTTACAGAGATGAGCCAGCACACCCGCCCTGATACTTTTACAAACTATAGTCCCCACACTGTATAACAGATTTCTAGAATTTATTTACCAAACAGAAACCGTACCCTTGCCCAATTGGCAATCACCAATCTACTCTGTTTCCAGGAATTTCATGTCTTCATATTCCATATATAAGCAAGATTAAGTAGTAAACATCTTTTAGTGTCTAGCTTATTTCACTGAGTGCAAAGTCCCCGGAAGGGATTATAAAAACTCACTTAACTCATAAATGTCACTCAGAGTTCTTTAACTTGCAGCAAAGACATCATTATTAAGAAGCCTAGATCAAATATGAGTCTGGAAAATAGATACACATGCTTACAAAAAGGCATTTGACTCCATACTTAAATGTTGGTCACTGGTTATGCATTTTGCCTCAACGAAAACAACACAAGGAAAATAAAGAACACTCAGGCAAGGAAGTAAATCCATGAAGAACACAGGGCCCTCCAGCTGCTGGATCCCCTCTGGATGTTTAAAGGCAACACGAAACCCACACTTACTCCTCTTCGAGGTTTCCTCCTTTTCCTAGAGCCCGAGTTCTGTCACCACCTTGACTTGTCTACCTGCTTCCTTCTGGTGCTCAAGTGAGTCCCCAACTGTTTCATCACAATTGTGTGAAGTGTGACAGAGCTGTGGAGCTGGAGGAGCTACAGTCTAAGCCAATTCCCCATCTTTATAGGAAGACTTGGTCAGAGTCTCGGAGATGAGCCCGATGCCCACGTCCCCAGAGTTTCCTCCCCAAGTCAGCACTCCTCTTTCTTCATCTCTCTCTCCTCTGTACTCCAAAACCTAATGAAGCCCACGAATTTTGCCCCTGGACTCACACTGCTCACAGCTTGGCTGGGTGGCACACACCTTCCAGCACCAGCGGAGGGAACAGCATGCATGCCAAGTGGCAATTCTTCTGGACAAAATCCCACCTCAAAGTAAGACTAAAACTCGGACTGGAGATGGAAGCTCTGTAGTGTACCACCCTGGGTTTAATCTTCAGTGCCAAAAATAAAAACTTAAAAAAAAAAAATACTTCCCTTGCATTGGCTTCCACACTTCCAAGCTCCAGTACACCACCAGACACACCCACCCCAGGAGCTGCCAGGCTTTCTGTGCACTCGAGCCCTGCTCTGCCCTCACACGGACCTCCTCAGACTTGCCCAAGTCACCCCACTCATGCTGAGTCATGCACTGGCTGCGCAGAGGGTGCTGTACCTACAGCTGTCTCCAAGTATCTCCTGGACCTTGACTTCCCTCCACCCAACTTAATTCTAATCCTACTTCTAAACCAGGCCCAGTGGTGCACACCTATAATCCCAGCACTCAAGAAGCTGAGGCAGGAGGACAACAGCAAGTTCAAGGCAAACCTGGGCTATACAGTCAGTTCAAGACCAGCCTGACTGCACAGTGAGGCCCTGGCTCAACACTCTCAATTCTATTCCTAATACTAATAAGTCTTTTTATAACAGTAACCATAGGTTACTGGCAAGGTAATACAGAGGTCTAAAGTGCCTACTTAGGTAAGCTTAGGCAGGCACAGGTAACACAGTTCAACCCCCTCGATCCCCAGCACCTCATGCTATACCTGCCCCAACCCCAGGGTGGGGTGAACCAACCCCCCCCCCCCAAAAAAAAAAAAAAACTAATCTTTGACCTGTCCCTTCATTAAGTCCTTTCAGATTTACTGCCTATACACAATTGAGGATAACGCATCGTCCTTGGTCTGAATGTCTGTATAAGATAAAAAGCAGTATAGCTAAAAGTGCACCTTGATTTGATAAGCCTGTTCATGTGTTTGTTAATATGTATTATAATAGTTAACTTTGTAAGGATTTAGAAAATAAATGAATCTGATGCAAAAAAGGAGAGTTAAGGACAAAGGTATAAAAAGGTGTGTTACGTCCATGCACCAGCTCCCCATACTGAATACAGTCATTATGCACTGAGCGTACTCATAAAACTAAAAACCACTATCCTGCCTGCAGTGCTCCTTGCTGGCATGGCTCTAGTCACTCACTCCTCCATACAGGCACATATTCTCTTACCAACTAAGCTGTCTGCAGCCCAGGGTAGAGGAGAGACTGCTTTTACACCACACAGCAACTAATGAAGAACTGGGTACACAGTAGGTGCTCACTATTCACTAACTGAAGGACATACTAAGAAAATAAAATTCAGCTATTCCTCACCTCTCCTTAACTACAGTCTGAAAGTGACTTACCCTTTACTAATAAGAAAATAACACCGGGGCCCGGCGGGATGGCTCAGTGGTCTAAAGCACCTGCTTGGGAAAGCTTGGGTGGCTTCAGGGACCGCGGTTCGATCCCCGGCACCACATGCTGCGCCAGCCCTGCCCTTGGGGCGGGCTGAGCTGGCCATAACAATGAGTGAATAAACAGACAAAGGTTGTGAAACAAAAACAATAAAATTAAATTAAAAAAAAAAAAAAAAGAAAATAACACCATAAAGCTAGACAGCACCTTCCTTACAGGTTTTTTCTTTCCTTTTGAGATGGAGTCTTGCTATATTTTCCAGAATGGCCTCAAAGCCACAAGTCCGCATCAGCCTCTGACTTTGCTGGGACTGCAGAAGCACCTTTCTGTATGGACAAGGCTTTGAAACTTATTCCTTCTAAGGACTGGAGATACAGCTCAGTGACACAAGCAGTGACACAAGTTTGATTCCCATTACAGAAATAAAGAGATTTATTCTAATTACTAATATTAAGTGTGCTATGTCCTTTTTTGTGTGTGTGTGTGGGGGGGGGTACCAGGGATAGAACTCAGGACCTTGTGCTTGCCAGACAGGCAATTATTCCAGTACACTACCTCCCTGGCCCTATGTACCAAATTTAAAGAGCTCCTAAATACCAATTGGGAAAATGTCCCAATTCTCTCATTCAGAGGTAATTACTTCCTTCAAGTTCTCTTGCAGAACTATTTTCCTTATTCCTAAATCCATTAAATAAACCACTGTTCCACTGCAACTGCTCTCACCAAGTTCACCAGTGATTCTTCTTGCTAAGGCAATGAACATGGCTCAGCTCCTATCTTCATCTCTGAGCAGTGTTATCAAACTTGGGACCAAAATCTACATGGCTTTGTTAATACCACACTGCCCTGTGCTCCAGCGGAACTTTCTTAGAAGCACTGGGAGACAGTGCACTTACGTCCAGTCACCTTACTTCTGGTCCCTGGCTGTCTCTTTACTCTCACTGAACCATGTCACCTAGCCCAGAGCTGGACCTAATGTTCCCACCAAGGACCTTCAGGTACATATGTCAAACTTCAACCTATTCTGTTAACTCAATCTTCATATTCCATTTCTGACTGAACATCTTTTATCTGGATTTCTTACAGGCAATTTAAACACCTGTTCATACATAAAGTGAAACTTACTCTCCAAGCTTTCTTCTTTTTCAGTGATTGCCTTTCCCAGCTACTGATTATGTATTTTTGGGTTTCGTTTTTTTGTTTTGTTTTGTTTTGTTTTGTATTTTATAGAAGGGTCTTCAGGGTATTCAGGGTCTCACTACTAGATCTAGGGATCCACCTGTTTACAGCCTCCTACAAGCTGGAATTATAGGCACAAGCCACCACACCGAGTCTCAATTGTGGTGGGCAGGGCCAGCATGGCAGATCCTAGAATTGAACCCTTGGCCCCTGTACCTACTTGCAGGCACTTTAATCCGCTGAGCTATTTGGCCGGCCCAGCGGACCCTGTATTTGTGCAAACCCAAACTCTGGGATTTGCCCTCAGCACCTGCTTTCTTTGCCCAGCTGAGTAATCATCCTGTCCATTCCACTCCAAATCCTCTTCCAATCTTCCCACTACTTCCAATCTAGCGTGACCGACACCCTCACCCACCACTCCCTGAGTATTCAGCACCCCTTTAATCTACCTCTGAAAGAGACCTTTGCAACTCCCCAGACAACTGGCTTACTGTAGTCCAGCCCTCTCCCAACTGCTTTTTCCTATCACTACCAACTTGAATCTTTTCAAGAAACGCATCTCATTCTTTAAAAGCTCCAAATGATTTGCCATCTCTCTCAAAGTCCAACCTCTTTCAGAGGAGTGCTCAGCCTCCTCAGTCAAGCGCTCTGGCCAGGCAAGCTCTTCACTGTACAAAGGCTACAGTCCATGACTCTGCATCACTGCACCTCAAGATTACATCATAATACCGAGTACAGCAAGGCCACCTCCATTCCATTCTTGTCATGCCTATAGTTAATAATATCTACACATAAGATACATAGAGCTGAGAATAGCTAAGACAACTTCGGAAAATGTTTAAAAGAATACCCAGAAGACACATATGTATACATTTGCTCAATTGTTCTTCCAGGTAATTGTTCTGTAATTATTTGCTAAATTTTATCTAGTCTTTATCTAGCCTTTGTCAAGAAAAAAGAAAAAGACTACAGCAAACCTAACTTTGAAAAAACAGATTTTCATAGTACTCAGTCTTCCCAATCAGAACATACTGAGTCTTTTCATTTATCCTGCCTTTGATCAGTGCCCTTGATAAGTTTAATATTTCTCTTTACAGACTTCTGGCTATAACTAGCCTAACATTTTTGTTTGGGGGGAATACAATGGTAATTTTTTTCATTTTATTATTAAATAATATGCTGATTATCTGTGGAGGACCATCTGAGCAGCTCTCCTTAAAAGAGCAACTGTCTCCATTTTTACTGAGCCTGACCCTATATCCTTGTATTAAAATGTATAGAGCTGGCTAGGAGTTCTCATTATCCTTTCAACTGGCCTTAGGCAGTGTGTATTGGTCTAGTGGAAGTGTGGTGGTAATTTCTGAAGACAGCACGCATGTTTCCCTGATAACCCACACCTGCTGCTCTCCAATATGAGCCAGGTCGAGACAGAACAAAGAGCCAAGGCTCCACAGTCAGCTGGGATCAAGCCTCAATTGAGGCAGAGGCTATGACTTGAAAGGTTACACATCAGAGCTGAAGTACCAGACCCCTGAAACATCAGATACTATCTCAATAGCATAATAGAAATTACTTTCTCTGAATATCTTCCCTGCATATGGCAGAGGTAAACACAAGCCACCTACCTAACCCAGCTCACAGTACTCACCTTCTTCCAACAATTCCCTTTCTCAAGCCACACCCCCTTCTCCACTGAATAAAACCCAGGTGCAGCCCTGCGTCGCACTCTTGGTTCCAGAAAGCCATCTTCATGACTGGACTTAAGGCCCCCTGCCTCCCCAATAATCCAATAATTATATATATATAAAATGTCTTAAGAGTCTTTGTTATCACCATGGGTTGTGCTAGGACTGGTAGATAGGAATTAACTTGGCGGAACTCCAATGTGTTTTTAGGATTGTAAGTTTAGACTTTTTAGGCTGAGACGAGAACCAAGAAGGGACTACTACAATTATCCACTCACTTTTCTAAAGTTTTATTAATCTAAAAATTTCTGAGGGGCCCGGCGGAATGGCTCAGTGGTCTAAAGCGCCTGCTTGGGGAAGCTTGGGAGGCTTCAGGGACCACGGTTCGATCCCCGGCACCACATGCTGTGCCAGCCCTGCCCTCGGGGCGGGCTGAGCCGGCCATAAAAATGAGTGAATAAACAAACAAAGGTTCTGAAACAAGAAAAAAATAAATAAAATAAAATAATAATAAAAAAAAAATAATAAAAATTTCTGAGGAGGGGGCTGGGGAGATAGCTCCGAGGCACAAGTGCCTGCTGGGCAAGTGCAAGGTCGTGAGTTCAAACCCTGGTCCCACAAAAAAAAATAAATAAATAAATAAAAATTAAAATTAAAAAATAAATAAATAAAAATTTCTGAGGAGGGCTGCTGAGATAGCCCAATGGACTAAAGTGCCTGCTTAGGCAGAGCACAGCAGCTGGGGTTTGATCCCTGGCATGGCGGGGCCTGCCTGCCTGCCATGCTATTCCCACTGTGCACCCCACCTTGTTGGGGGGGGCAGTTGAGACTGGTGACTAAGATTGGGTGTGGTGGCACACGCCTGTAATCCCAGCTTTTGGGAAGCTGAAAAACAGAATCACTGCAAGTCCAATCTACATAATGATACCCTGTAGACCCTGTAGACCCTGCCTTAAATTCAAAAAACAAATAAAATAAACTTCCCGGGGCCTGCTACGCCAGCCTCATCCCCGGGCATGCTGAGAAGCAACTGAGATTGGGTGTGGTGGCAGGTCTGTAATCCCAGCTCTTGGGAGACTGTAAACAGGCAGATCACTACAGTGTAATCTAGTAGTGAGACCCTGAATACCCTGTAGACCCCCTTCCCAAAAATACAAAAAAACCCAGAATTTTTCAAGATCTCAAAATCATCACTGTTTTGGATAGTTATTCTTCAAAAGTATTCCATTCCTTTACCACTTAAGTGTCCTATTAAGATCTCCTAGTTCTGCCATATTTTTGGAGTTTTTAAATTTGAACTAGATTTTTAAGTGTGTAGCATATGACAGCACTACATTCTTGTTTGTTTTGTTCTCTAAATATATCACTGTACCTTTCTTTCTTTTTCTTTTTTTTTTTTTTCAGAACCAAGGATTGAACTCAGGCCTTGTGCTCACCAGGCAAGAGCTTATTATACTGAGCTGTCTCCCCAGCTGTTTTTTATTTTTTATTTTTTGTACCTTTTTATTTCTAATTAAGTGTTCTTTCATCATTTTCTGACCTAGCTGTATCTGGGGTTTGCCTATTACACTGACACGGTTCCTAGGACAACCGGAAAGCGTTTTTCTGAGCTTCTGTTTTCTACTTTTGTGGATTCTCTTTAATCTGGTACAGATGACTTTCTTCTGTGTTTTTGTTTTCTTTTCCCTATCTTCGAGTTTTTTAAAAAGATAAATTTTTAATTTTCTTGAATTGATTGTCCATCAGTCCTCAAATTTCTAAGTGCTATAATGTGGTACACAAAAGGTGATAAGAGTGGTTAAGGAAAGAAAGAAAGAAAGAAAGAAAGAAAGATAGATAGATAGATAGATAGATAGATTGCAGATGAGTCCTCAATTTACAAACAGAGGTGCAATCAGACCTTGGGCCTCCTGATATACCAGAAGTGTGCACATTCCCCATCCAATATTCTTGTCACCAGACAGAAATTCAGGGTTCAGAAGAACATGACAATGATAAAAGGAAACACTGAGTAAAATCCAGGATGTGGGAAATTCCTCGAGACAAATAAATAGGTAGTGGGCTGGGAAGATAGCCCAGTGGCAAAGCACCTGCCCGGCAAGCACAAGGTCCTAAGTTTGATTCCTATTACCAATAAATAAATAAATAGGTAGTATCATGTAGGAAAAATATGAGGCCAAGTCTGTTGGTGTCCCTTCCTGATTCTGGTCTCAGCCTAAGTCTATACTTTCAATCCTAAAACCATGTTATTGGAATTCCACCAAGTTAATTTCAATCTACCACTCCCCGCGCAATCCACGGTGATAACAAAGACACTAAGACATATATATATATATGTAATTATTGGGGAGTCAAGGGGCCCTAAGTCCAGCCATGAAGATGGCTTTCTGGAACTAAGAGAGTGACCCAGGGCTGCACTCAGGTTTTATTCATTGAAGAAAGGGGTGTGGCTTGTGAAAGGGAATTGTGGGAAGGTCAGCAATGAAGGGAATTGGGGAAAGAAAGTGAGTACTGTGAGCTGGGCTAGGTAGGAGGATTGCATTCACCTCCGCCATATTTAGAGATATGCAAAGGAAGTAATTTGTATTATGCTATTGAGATAGTATCTAATATTTGGGGGGTCTGGTGCTTTAGTTCTGATGCATAATCTTTCAAGCCCCAGGAAGTCACAGCCTCTGTCTCAAGGCTCGATCCCAGCTGACACCGTGGAGCATTGGCTCTTTGTCCTGTTAGCAGGGAAACACACGTGCCATCTTCAAAAATTACCACCAGCAGTACACACTGCTTAAGGCCAATTGAGAGGATAATGAGAAGTCCTAGCCATCTCTATACATTTCAATACAAGAGAATAGGGTCAGGCTCAGTCAAAATGGAGACAGTCGCTTTTTTTTCAAGGGGAACTGCTCAGGCGGTCCTCCACACAAGTCCATAGATTAAAACAGACTGCTGGGGAGATATCAGCATAAGTGCCTGACTATGAAGCACAAGGTTCTGAGTTCGATCCCTGGTACCAAATACTGTACCGAACCTTACCATATCATATCATACCATATGGTATCATACCACATCATATCATACCATGCATAACATAGCATGAAATAAAAAAATAAAACAAAGATTGCAGATGTAGCTCAGTTGGTAGATTGCCAGTCTAGCTTATGGGAGGTCTTGAGTTCAAACCCCAGGGTTACTAAGAGGAAAGATGGAAAAAAAGACAGAGAGTGGATATAAGACAATCAAAGAAACTCAGTGTCTCAGTTACTCTTCCGTCATTGCTGGGACAAAACACCAACACCCAAAATGAAGGAAGGAAGATTTATTTAGCTCAGTCAGTGGAGGTGTCAGTCCATATTCAGCTGGCTCCAAGGCAGAATGGTACATGGCACAGAGCAGCCATTCATGGCAGCAGCAAAGACCAAGAGCAAAGGGAGTGGCAGCAGCTCAGGCAGCTAGCCAGCCTCCCTCCCTAAAGCAAATTACCTGTCCCAGGGTGGATGCAACACCTATATCCACAACAATCAATCAGAAACTCCAGAAGCCACCCTATGACTGCCTGAGACTTTGGAGAGACATCTATCAACAAACCATAACACTCAGACTAACTCAGTATTTGATAATATTAAGAAATGGTGTAGGCTGGGTGTAGTGGCACACAACTGTAATCCCAGCATTTGGGAGGCTGAGGCAGGAGGATCAATGTGAGTTCAAGACCAGCCTGGGCTACAAAAGTGAGTTCAAAGCTAGTCTGAGGCTGGGGAGATAGCTACGTGGCACAAGTGCCTGCCTGACAAGTGCAAGGTCATGAGTTTGAACCCCAGTCCCGCAAAAGAAAAAAAAAAAAAAAGGACAGTCAAAGC
>PVJA010051285.1:0-12920 GCA_004027025.1 Myocastor coypus | reverse complement strand
ATAGAGAACAAAGATCTTTTTATAATGTTTTTCATTTTGGCAATGTCTCCTTGCACCATGATTTAAGTAGCTTGCCTCTATTGTAATCACTTTCTCTGGTACATTCACTTTAAAACCCTACACGATCAACGGTATAAATATATTAGTATCAATTCTTCTCTTGGGTATGATAAAAAGATTATAGAAATTAGCTTTTGATAGATACCAAATGGCCAGCTGAAACTTCAACAGACACTAAAAGTGGTCTTCATATAAATTACCTACAAATCACTCTAGGGAGACAAGTCTTAGTATTAATACTAGTAGCATTGGTAGTGTTATATTAAATATTTAATGAAGAATTTCTTAGAGAAGTACAAAGTTGTTCTGAAGAAATTTTCAGGACAATTTGAAGTTGGAGAATCCATAAGAGGTCTATATTAGATACCTTCTGACTCCTTCTCTAACTCTGTTCTCTCTCTTATACTATGACTCATGGCAAGATATCATGGATTATATTAAAAATATTTTTGTACTCTAATGTCTTCCAATTCTTTTAACCCACAAGTAATGATAAAATAGTGGGAAGATAGAAGACTGAAATTAGTGTACCACTTTTTTTTTTTTTGTCTTTTTGAGACAGGGTCTCGCTATGCAGTTGAGGTTGGCCTTGAGCTCACTTTTGTAGCCCAGGCTGGTCTCGAACTCGCACCGATCCTCCTGCCTCAGCCTCCCAAGTGCAGGGATTACAGGCGTGAGCCACCACACCCGGCAGTGTACCACTTTTAATAGACTATTTCAATAGAACAGTTTATTTTCATGATAAAACTGAGTAAAAGTACACACCACACACATAGACTTTCTTCTTTACACATGTATAGCATCTCTCAGCATCAGCATTCGTTATCATGGCATGATTTCTTTTTTTCTCTGTATTTAGATCAGGGTCTACGGGTTCTCATTACATAGAACAGACTCATAGCGATTCTCCTGTCTTCAGCCTCCCAAGCACTGGGATTGCAGGTGAGTGCCACCACACCCACCTCAATTGCTATCTCAGTGTGCCACAGGGGTGGGGCTCACAGGGCATGCTGGGGATGGAACACAAGCAGCTGTCCTCTGCCTAAGCAGGCTTTTTAGTCTGCTGAGCTATATGGCCAGCCAATCATTATGCATTTGTTATAAACGATGGCACTACATTGATTTACATTGTTTTACAAAGTTACCTTCCATATAGGTCTGAAAAATCTATAATAACAGTTTCAGCATTATAATATCATGCAGAGTAGCTTTGCTGTACTAAAAATCATTCATGCTCCATGTGTTCATCCCTCCCTCCATTAACCACTGACAACTGTGCTCATTTTATACTCTTTAATTCTGCCTTTTCCAGAATTTCATATGGTTGCAATACCAGTTTATAGGCTTTTCATGTGGAGTTCTAATCCAATGGATGCAATTGTTTTCCACATATATTCATAGTTTGAATGTTCATTTCCTTTTATATTGTAAAATGATCTATTTCCTGGAAAATTACAATTTATTTATCAATTCAGATATTTATAGGTCCATTGCGTTAGTCACATTGCTTTAATTGGGTCAAAGTACCTGATGTGAACTGTCTTAAGGTAGAGAGGTTATTTTAGTTCAGTTTCAACCCATTGATGGCCAGCTGTAAAGCAGAAGCATGATAGCAGAAAGAAATAACAAAGAAAAAGTGTAACTCATTGATTGAGGAAGCTCAAATAGAAGGCCAGGGCCATGAACAAGAATGTTCTTATTTTAAGAAAACATATCAGTTCTTTTATTTTTGTCACACTACTAAGGACAATCAAGACCCACCTCAAAACAGCTAATTAAGCTGCTGAATTTAAAGATGCCTGAATCCACATTAGTGTAACAGCCCCATGATATACCCACTTTCCATGCTTGCGAGAATTTTGGGGGAGATTCTAGATCTAATCATATTCTTCCCATGACCCTAAAAGATTCATGTCTGTCTCATAATGCAGAATGTATTTATTTCATTTCCAAGAGTTGTCAAAGAATTTCTTAAAAGTCCAAACCCAAAATCTCTTCTAAGATTCAACACAGACTTTTAGCTTTGAGCCCTTGCAAAAATCAAAAGCAAAGTTAAACCCTGCTAGCATACAAGTGCAAAGGGTAAACACTGCCATTCCAAGTGGTGTAATTTATAAAATAGGAAAGCACGACTGAAATCCATGAGAACAAATATTAAATCTTTTGAATCCATATACACATATACAGCACTCAGACTATGCTTTGGTAAAATGTGAGTTGAAAAGGACTTGGGTGAGCCCTCTCTATTATGTTAAAGACTGCAGCCCATTTAGATCTTTTTTTTTTTTTTTTAGGGGTTTGCATTTGAATTTATTTATTTATTTATTTAAATTTAACAGTGGTGATATTACATATTTTCTTTTTTTTTTTTCCAATTCTTTTATTGTTTAAATTTAACAATGGTTATATTACATATTTTCATCATCGGATCAGTTTAGATTAATAATATGGTTCCACTGGCTGCGTTCTCACAGATTCGTATAGTAACAACAGAGAAGCACTCTGCTCAGCTTCTGGCTTCCTTACTTCCCAATCTCTAAATTCTACATGTCTGTGTAAGCACCACAATGTGGATAGCCCTAAGGTGTATCCCCACATCATAGACTATCAGGTCCTCTTGGACCATGGCTGTAGAAGCTCTGGGTGCCTGGATGTCTGTGAACTATGAAATTAATCCCAGGTGACAAATTCCCAAGGTGACTCATCTTTATGAGTGTACGCAGGGGATGTCATCTCTAATGAAAGCATTATAGTTTTGCTCTCTTACACTCCTAAAGTGTTTTCAAATCATATTTACTGTTTCTTGCAAAGTGTTATACTTTTTAATGCTAATTTTTTCAGCAACCGTGCTCTGTCCATGGCTCCAAATACAGAGATAATTTATTTCTTGAAACTGCAGCACTTCTTTCTTTTGCTCTAATATTTGCCATCCATTTCAACTATCAATCTGGTTTAACGCAGGCAAGAGTACTCATGACACAATCTGAACATTTGGCTTCTTTGAAATCTCTTGCACCAGACTAATCTGCCGCTCTTAGTTTCTGTTGCCTGCAAAATATCAGGTAAATATTTTGAAAAATCTTCGGCAAAATGTATCACAAATTGCCTGTAGCCCTTCCACCAATGCAGTCCTTTGAACTAGCTCAATGGTTCTCAACCTTTCTAATGCTGTGACCCTGCAATACAATTCCTCATGTTGTGGTGACCCCAAACCAAAAATTAATTTTGGTAGCTACTTCAAAACTGTAATTCCAAATAAATAGCATTTTCCGATGGCTTTAGGCAACCCCTGTGTTTTTTTGGTCTTTCGATCCCCGCCGGGTTCATGACCCACAGGTTGAGAAATGCTGATAGCTGAAACCCCTGGACCTTGTCTTGACTATCCACACATCTGTTAACTTCCTGACATTTTATGCGCTCATCTTCAAGCTCAGGTGTTAATGTTCTAGAGCTCCTCTAGTTGGTGTCTCCAAACTTGTCCACTCTTGCCACAAACAGGTTTCAAGTGACTCAGATGCAGTAGGATATAGTCAAAGCACAACTTCACTTGTCTAGTACTGGAATCTGTCTTCGTCCCTTTCCTTGTATAGGCACAGAATAACTGTCACACCTACAACTTTAAGAAAGGCGTAACTAGGAAAGTCTGCCATATTGTACTTACATTACTTCAAATCACTGATGGTGAAACCAATAAGGTATTGATCTTATTTTAATTTGTCATAAAATATAAAGGTAGTTATAACTAAAGCTAGAAGTAATTGTGATAATATGTCAGACCTACATGAACCTGGGGATTTAAGATCAAATGTAGTATAATTGCTCTTCCTTAAAAGAAGTTTTTAGACTTACCTGTCAGCTCTGTTGTTCATACTTTGATTATACATGCTCTACTTTCTCAGAAAATTTGTTCTTGCCTAGGGGATGCTAAAACACAGGTAATCATAAAGGTAAAGCCTATAACAAATATCCTAGTTTGCATTAAGGTTCCTTTTACTGGGATTCATGATATTTCATCTAGAAAATAATAGGTTACATGAAACATATTAAGGCCTTAACTAACTGTGCCAAGAGGTTTGAGCCATCATAGCTGATCTCTCTTTCCTAAGTAAACAGTAAAATTAATAAAATAGGCTGTCCTCAAATTGGACGGCATTAAATATTCTAACAGCAGTGCAGTGGGTACTTGCATAACTATAAAAACTAAATGTTATGTGTACATTCTTGATATAGCTATTTAAGATAGTGAAAGATCAATAGCATACTAGACTCAAAAATTCCCTGCAACTTACCATTATTCTCTTTGTAAAAAGTCTTTACTGTTTCTTCTTCATGAAAATCTTTATTGAGTATATTAATAACTATCGTGTTGATGTTACCATTTGGACCATGCACACTTGTTTCTTTGGCTTTGCCTATTCTAGACTCAAAGATGCATGCATACTCAAGTTGAAAATGTATGGTGTCTATTGAGGGTCTTTAGATAAAACCTCTGGGGAGTAATTCTGACTGTTGTTCAATAATTAAGACCCCTTTCAGCCTGAGAAACCAGAGTGGTCACTGCCCATTATTCCCTCAACAGTTTGAGTTACTTCCTGGGAACTGGACCATTAACTGGAAGGGGAAGTTAGTCACAGGAACACAGAAAAGAAGCAGAAGGGCGGAGAGACCTTACCCCGCAGTCACACAGGCTTGTGTGGGCTGGGAACCAGACCGTGGACCGGAAGGGGAAGTTAGTGAGTTACTTCCTAAGAAGGGACAATGTTGTAGGAAACAGAGTTAGATAGAAATACTACAAGCAGTCAGATGGGGCTTCCCCTCAAGGAGCCAATATGGAAGACAAGATATATTGAAACTGGGAGCAACAGGCACTTCCACCAGACCTCAAGACAGAAGACTAAACAAATGCAGCCACAGACTTACCTAGAGATGGACACCAGGAACTGATATTCTAAGTAGGTATCAACCACCTTGAAAGTCAGAAAGAGTCACTAAGCCAACCCCCTACACGAAAAGCCTCTGCTTTGTATTCAGGCCCACTTGCTCCTTCACTTCCCCATTTGATCCTGATTTAGTCAATTTTACATTAGCAACTGTGCTTGTAATCTTATTGGTTGATTATCTTTCGTCCAACCTCCTGCCCACCTAGCGAGCTCCCATGTTTTCCAGCTTAGACCTTTCTCACCTCATGTTTTTTTTTTTCTTTTAAAATTTCTCAAAGAGACAGGATACTTGGTGACACACTTGGGTCCCCTGCTGTCCCTTTCTGAGACAGAATGCTTCTTCCCCCTAATAAATATGTTCTGCTCTTAAATTAAATAGAAGAGGGCTGGCCAGATAGCTCAGTGGATTAAAGCACCTGCTTAGGCAGACACAGGGACAGGGACTTGATCCCCTATATGCCATGATGGTACCATCCCTGGGGCATACTTAGACAACAAGTGAGACTGGGCATGGTAGTATGCACCTATAATCCTGGTGCTTAGAAAGCTGAAAACAGGAGGAGCCCTATAAGCTTGGTCTGTGTAGCAAGACCCTGTAGACCCTACACTAAATACATATGAAAAGGAAAAGCAACAAAAAAGAAAAGAGAAATGGGGCTATCATAGGTGCCTACCTACCACACACAAGGTCCTGAGTTCAATTCCAGATACACAAAAACAGAAAAAGGAAGAGAAGTTTGCTTTGGTTCACAGGGTCAGTCTATGTTTGACTGGATCCAAAACAGAAACAAAATGGCAGAGTAGTTTGGTAGAAGAAAATGTGCTCAAGCTATGCAGTTAAGAGGCACAGAAAGAAAGGAAAAGGTGGGCAAGAATACATCTTCTGACTCATATTCTCTTTGCCAAACTGCCAAGAATTCTTAGCTCCTAATGGCACATTCTGATGCTGAAATGATCAGTGACTGATTGTGCTGATGATTATAGTGCCCTCATAAGCCAAATGATTGACACACATGTGGAAATTTTAGGAGATGTTATTGATCTAAACCATAATACCAAGTATTAACACTGTATAGTGACATTTATGTGCATTGTTTAATTCATTTCAATAAACATTAAGTATAATTCCTAGATGTTATAGAAAAAAAATTTTTTTTAATTTTCCAATTTATTTTGTACTCCTGTCTTATTTGCTTTTATGACTTATTTACTTACATTCTGCTGAGATGCAGTACTCATTACCCCCAACTGTGAAGAGGAAAGACTTATTTTGGGTCAGTTTGTAGACGTTTCAGTCCATAATTGGCTGGTCCCACATGAGAAAGCACTGCACAAGGCAGTTACCTAATTACTTGGTGGCAGAAAGAGCAAGGAAGATGGCAGGGAGATAAATTGCTCCAGTTCTTTGTCAGGAGTCTCAGCTCCTACCAGGCTTTACTTCTCAATATCACACTTAGTTATGAGCTCATCATTTGATTAATCTACTGAATAGTACAGGTCCAACTATTTCCCCAAACCTCTATCTATGAGTACATGAGGATTTGAGGGATATCTGCCCCATTTCCATTTCTGCAAGTCAAAACATTTTAAAATAAACAGTGCATCCAGTATACTCTCATTGTCTTCACGTCTTCCTTTCTTCAGGTCAGTAGGTGCCAACAGTTTTATCTCTTGAAGTCTTACGTGGGACTTGCCTATATGATTTCTTTGTATGGGAAATCTTCTCTTTTTATGTTCACGCAAACGGATAAGAAATCCAAAGTAGATATTATGATTTGGGTCTTAAAAGCTCTTCAATCCCTCATGTAGTAAAAGCTTAGTACATAATTGATGGGACTAATGGGTGCTCACGGAGTCTTTAGAGCTAGATTAGGAGTTGGGATCTACTCGAAGCAAGTACGTAGCTGGGGACATGCCCTTGAACGGGATATGGTGAACATAGTCTCTTCTCTCTCTTTGCCAAATTTTACTACATGGCAAACAAGTTTCTTCTGACACATAGTTCCTCTATAATAATCTGTTGCCTCTTTACAGGCTCAGCTAACTATGATCTGAAACCTTTGAACTTTTGAGGCAAAATAAACCATCATCCCAGCAAACTAATTTAAAATAAAACTGGCTGATTTCATAATTTTGTCTTTATTTTCAGAAGATGAATATTCAGAAAAATAATAAATATACAGATGACATCTGACTAGATTTTTGCTCAAATATTCTGAATAATGAATGCTTTTAAAATATAATCTCCTAAAGCAAAGGAGAGCATTGCCCAGTGTTGTAGTCAGCATTTACATGGGAAATATTTAATAAAAATACAGAGTTTCTAGATTTATTTTATAAGACTCAAGTGGGAAAGAATGTGGGAGATCTGTTGACACACTAGAGATAAATAGAATTTGGCTAGGGCCTGTAACCCTTGGCAATGTGCTGCACAAGTCCAGCTGAAAACCTAGCGCCCATGGCAACGTCCTCCATGAGTCCAACTACAGGCTAGAGGGCCACAACAATGTCAACTGAAAGACCACATCAAGGATTTGCAGTGGGACTCACCAAAGGTCGGTGGTGAAAGCTAGGAAGTCTGTGCCACTGGAATGAAGGCTCTGTGCCAGCAGGCTGAGGTATCTGCAACTGAAGCCAGGAAGCAATGCTCAAAGTAAGGACCAGAGCTTCCCCCTGAAAAACCACAGGCATTCTCAGTATCCAAAAGAACCTGAGTTCCTTGAGAATGAGAACAGCTGAGTTCTTACTAGGAAAATGCGTAGAACAAAGCTTTCCATGCAGAGTCAACAGCACACCCTCTTCCCCTCCTGTTCTTCTTTTATGCTTTGGCAACAAATCCACAGGTGTGCTTTGTATACTGAGAACCATGCTGATTTTTTTGTTCAGCTGGGTTTTAGAAGTTGGCCATTAGTTAATCCACACCACCCAGTGAGAGATACAGCACAAAAAGGCATTTCTCCGCATCAAGCAATGAATTCTTTTTTTGTAAGAACTTTTCTTAGATTATATTAATAAAGGAGAATGTAACTCCCAGCCTGAAAGATACTTGCGATGAATTTGTGTGCTCTGAAACCAAAGAATTAATTTCAGGCACAATGGAGATTAAGAGCAGAATATATTTATTGGAGGTAAAGAGAACTTCAGTCCAAGAGAGAAATAGAAGGGGTTCTGTGTAAGTTGCAGAGGAAACTGTCCTTCGCAGGGATTTTCATAGAGGAAACCATGAGGCTAGGCAGGTCTCAGGTGGAAAACATGGGAACTCACTACGTGGGCTGGAGGTGGGACAAAACTATGGTCAACCAATAAGATTATAAGCACAATTGCTCAGGGGATTTGATTAAATCCAGGAACAAATGGGGAAATGAATCAAGTAGCAAGTGAGTGTGAACATAGAACAGTGGCTTTTCCTTCAGGGGTGTTGGATTTGTCACTGTTCCTGGATTCCTCGAGGTAATTATCAATCTCAATGTCAACTCTAGGGAGATTTTCTTTTGCTTTTTCTTTTGTTTTAAGAACCAGTCCACAGCCACGGTGTCTGTTTCTCTCACAATTACAAGGTATCATGCCTTCCATACTGGCTCCTTCTGAGGTCCTAGTCCTGTCTGATTGCTTATAATACTGCAATCTAACTCAGCTTCCTACAACAATATGAACGCTAAGTAATGAATATTGCCATGTGGACAGTTATTTATATCCACATTTTTTATCCACATTTTATAAGTGAGTAAACTCATTCTTTGCCAATTAAGAAAGTAAAATTAAATTGAAAAGTAGTCCTAAATTTCAAGTTTGTGCTTGTATTTAATTTGGTTCTCCCTTCTTTTTGTCAAAACTAAGAACTCAGTGTTGCGGATAGCACCACTTAAATTTCATATTTAGAATGGAATATGGCCATATTTAGAGAGAAAAACTTGAATTCTGACATGCACAGAACATCCCTTTCCTCTTCTTCCTCCAATTTCCAGGTCCTTGTTCCACAGATAAGCAGTGTGTCTGCCGTGCTCTGGAACTTTGCCACCTGACTTTCCTGTGTGGTCGTCCTCAGGCATTTGCTGAGCTCAGGCCTTCTGCCTTTCTTTCTCAAGGTACCCTCCCACCACATAATCAGCAGCTCTCACGTACTACCTCTACAATTAATCCTGCAGCCTGTGCATGGGAGACATTAGATAAACAGTATATCAAGTTCTTTAGCAGTCTCAACCCAAATGAAGCGAGGGTGAAAGAGTTTATAAATGTGCACGTCTAGCTGATAATGGAATGCTAATATTAATAAAATTTTAAAAATAAATTTCCCAGTGGTTATTTCTTTAAAGGATAAGGATATAATTAAATAATTATAGCATGAAAAATATGCAAATCATAAAAGAAAGATTAAAATGTCTACTCAAAATCAGACAAGGCTCTTGTCTTTGGAATATTGCATACATTAAAATTTCTGTTATTCTGGGATTTGGGGAGATAGCTTGGTGGCTAAGCACCTGCCTTATAAGTGTAAAGACTCAGGTTTGATCCACAGTACCACATGCATACCAGCCTCAGAATCCCTGTGCCGTGCAAGTCATCGAAACTGGTATGGTGACACATGCTTGTAATCCCAATGATGGGGAGACTGAGATAGGAGGATCACTACGAGTCAGCGGTGCATGAATAAATAATTAATAATTTGTTTTTTAAAAAAATTCTGTATGCAGTCTGATATTTAGACTACTTCCATGTTTGATTTCCGACTTAGTTTCAAATATAAGTATGCACTTGACATGTAAATGTAGAATTGTGATACTCTAAGCATACTTATGGGAAAAAAAAAAAAAAAAAAAAAAAACAAACAGGTACATAATTACTTTATTCTGTGCAAAGGAAAAACCAAGATATTTATTACTGTCCTCTCAGCTTCTGCTCTCTAAAGACTACATTCTGCTTTTAAATAAACAAATAGAAAACACGGAAAGCACAGCTACTTATGTTTTTCAGTGATGTTTATGAATGAAATTCACGAAACTCATCAAAAGGACTAAATGAGAATTAATGATGCTTTGCATTTTGATAGCTAGTACTAACAAAGAAATGGAAAGTCAAAGTCAACAGGTTCTATATAATTAGCAATTGTTACATGTAATCAGGGAAGAAAGCTCTAATGAGTAAATAGAACACAATAAATAAATACAATTAAATAAAATAGTAGGTTTGCAAATGAGGGATAGTTAAGTGCTTATTTTTAGGGACAAATTCTTGAACCATACATTTATTTTGTCTCATGCAGTGCAGGGCTGTAATATTAGCCTTGGCCAAAGGAGGAATGTAATCTGCATTCTGAGACCATAGTAGTGCTCTTTCAGTGCTTCAAGGATTCTGTGCAGACATTGTCTAATATTAACTCATGAAAATGGGTTCATGCTTTAACTTGTGGCTTCCCCTCAGAAACCTTTTTCTACCCTGGTAGCTGGCTTCAATATGTTTCATGTTGGGAGAGTTAATAAAGAAGCTTCCTTGAATATGGATCGCAGTAAATGCAGTAATTTCTAATTCATTACAACAAATATACTGAAATTCCTATTATTTTTGTCTAGTGAAATTTTGTATCATTCGTATTTTTTGTTTTAATACTATTTTCAGCTCTAAAATTTAAAAAAAACTATATGCAATATAATAACCATTGTTAATTTCCTATCTTGTTGTGAAATTCTGCATTATTCATATTGTTTTTAAGTATCTTCAAAATAAAAAAGATAAAAAAGATTTATTACCTCTGCCACACAAAAAGTTTTGCATGTACAGAATAAAATGCTTTCACTAGAATTTTGTTATTAAACAACATACTATCTCATGAATTAAATTCACATTCTATGTTTTTAAAAGAGACATAGAATGTGAATTTAATTCATGAGATAGTATGTTGTTTAAGAGTATCCTACTTTTAGGGAAACATAAAAGAAAACATTTGGTTTTTAAAATAATAGGTAATTTTCATGATAATACTTGGATTATAAATTATCTAAATTAAGATCCCCATCATGTTTAAGGTTCGTGTTGCACTTACTCTGATTTTAAAAAAAAATTGCAAATAGCTCCTTATTGATGACAATGTATTCTGAATTTGATCACAACTCTGGTTCATTAAAATACACTATTCACACAAACATGACATATATTCCCTGACATTCTGACTCACTTGTAAATAATTTGGGCTAATGTCTTTCAGCCTAGAATCTCTCTAGATTTCTCTTTTCAGCCTACCCAATGAAAAATGTACAAAGTGCCTGTTTCTATTGATTCTTATGAGCAGGTATAATAGTATCGAATCTCATATGCTTATAACACACTACATACTCCAATTATAGCCACTATAGCATACTAGCTGTTTCTTAGTTAACACTAACAAGAAAAAAAGCAATATAAATATTTATAGAATAGAAACACCTCAGCAAATATTTAATACTTGAGATGAAATAAAAGAATATAGATGTTTATGTTCTCTTTATCTACCGCAACATATTTTGACAGTTAATTTATAATGGCCCCATCCTCAAATGTATTTGTTTGCTTTTTAACTCACTGATTAATTGGCTTTGTAGAAAAAAGGACAGTGATGTGGTAGTATTACTTTGGAGCAATGAAGGTATAGCATATTTCTAAGAATATAAGAAGAATAAAATGAAATATTTTAATTAAAATAGCTCTGGATATGGTGACATCAGGCAGATGGAACATAAATTGTATTGTAAACTTCTAGCAATGAAATATTTGTTGGTTTATAGGATTATGGGTAAGATCCAACATTGTGTAATAGTAACTCTATATAGTGTGATAATGGAATGAACCAAGGCAGTTAAGGAGAGAAACATGAAATGAAGAAGAGAACACTCAGACCAAATCATGCCAACTACCAACTATCCTAATAAGGAATGCTAATTTTATTCCATATTTAGAAAGACAAATATATATTAGCAAATTATAAGTAAAATTAGCATCAAAATTTGTTCAATCCAGGTGCTCTGTGAATAATTACTTGGAAGCTAACAAGAATGAAACACAAAACAGCCATAAAATGTTGTCAAAAGAAATGGCAAAATGTTCTTATCAGAAGCTAATTTTGAGACACTGAAGGAGAAACATAAAGTAGGAAATTGAAAATATGGATCAAGCTGTCGACATGCATTTGGAACTCTTAGAATACAAGGGAACTGCAATTTCTGGATAATAAAATATTTGAAGAGCAGAGTACGTAGAGAAAAAAAGGAAGAATTATAACTACTTATGCATGATTAAAAAATGAATCAAGAGTATATGTTACTGCAGGACTCAAAAAAATAGTGTTTTAACATAAAAAGATAGTTAAATGCAATATTTAAATAATTAGGATTATAGTCTATGAGTAGTTTACAAATATTTATTAGTGTAAGAGCTGTGTAATCTATTATATTTGAGATGTGAAAAAATCCAAAGTCTAATATGTTTAGATGTGGGGCGCCTAGAAGATATCCAAATGTTGCATTCATTGTTAAAATCTTAATGAGTTCACAGCTGGACCCACTGGAGAAGGTGAGCTCCTGCGGGCCAAGCCTGGGAAGCCTGAATGTCTTCCTGACCCTTCCTGCATTCCTGGCTTCTTAGAGCCTCTTGATTGTGTGGTTGTCCTCTATCACGCCCTTCCATCACATCCTTTCTGCTTTGGAGCCAGCTAATTATAGGTTGAAACCTCAAAATCAGAAGTCAAATAAATTGCATTGGCATTAAGTGGCAGATGTCTGGTATTTCATGCCAGAGATGCGAAGACTTACTCGTACACACTTTTGGTGATTTTGTAGGGTACATTGAAGAACATAATTTAGGACTATGTGAGCACCTGTAGTACATCAAGTCTAGCAAATAGGGAAAGAACAGGTTGGACAATTGAGGCCCAACAATGTTGAATTACATAAC
>PVJA010051284.1:0-12904 GCA_004027025.1 Myocastor coypus | reverse complement strand
TTTTTTTTTTTTTTTTAAAGAATTTTTTATTTTATTTTTCTTGTTTCAGAACTTTTGTTTGTTTATTTATTTATTTTTGTGGCCAGCCCAGCCTGTCCTGAGGGCATGTGGTGCCGGGGATCGAACTGCGGTCCCTGCAGCCGCCTAAGCTGTCCTAAGCAGGCACTTTAGACCACTGAGCCATCGTGCCAGGCCCCATTTCTTTTTTTTTCTTTTCTTTTCTTTCTTTTTTTTTTTTTTTTTGGCAGAATCAGGAATTGAACTCAGAGACCTTGCACTTGCCAGGTGGGCACTTGTACCCCTGAGCTATCTCCCTGGCCCCCTTAAAAAATTTTTTTTTTTAAAAATCTTTTTTAGACAGAGTTTCACTGTACAGTTTAGGCTGGGCTTAAGCTCACTTTGTAGCACAGGCTGGCCTCGAACTCTTAGCAATCTTCTTGCTTCAGCCTTCCGAGTGCTATAGTCACAGGTATGTGCCACCATGCCCAGTTGGTTTAAGATATTACATAGGTGTCTTGCCAGCCCCTACTGCCTTATCCCACATGTTGTATTTGTCTGTCCTTCCTATGCTGAGACATCTGTGAGTGTGGGAACTTACTCCTTTGGCTATGGCTCTTGTCCTGTCCCGGAGCTTAGAAGGGCACTCGAGGGACTGGCAGGCATTCAGTGGCTGTGTAAATGAATGAACCCTCAGTCCTTTGTGTGCCTGGGAATGTGAGATGGCTCAACAGTGATGTGAGGCAGGGTGGTGGAGTGTGCATATGTGCCCTGGCTAGAAAGGAGAGGGCTGTGAGCTGGTAGCAGAGGTGGGTAAGGTGACCTGTGGGCCAGGACCAGGGTAGAGAACATGGCTTATGAGGGTGGAGGTGGAAGTGAGAAAAGCAGGCAGATGCAGTCAAGAGCTGATCCTAGTAGATGGGCTGGGTGAAGGGGCCGGGGAGGAGGGCCTAATTGGAGATGGCAGCATTTACAGTTTGAAAGTTAGAAGCGGTGGCCCACTTTGACCTCACTGAGGTACTAGAAAGGAAGGTGGGCCTCCTTTCTAGTTTTCCTTCATTGTCTCCAAAAGCAGCCTCTACTCTTACCTGGCTGCTTAAAATGTGCCGTGGTACTCCAAGTGCCCAGAAGAAGCAGCCCTACATCTGGAACATGGCATGTGGTCCTTATCTGTCTGTCTCGTGTCCTCCCTGGCCCCCTTGTGGTTGCCTTAAAATCTTGCTCTCATGCTGCTGGTCACTCCCATGGGCTGTACACTGTCCTGCTGGTGTTTGCCTGTGCTGTTGCTTCCTGAGTCCTCTTGATTGCTTAGCTGTCTTTTCTGACACCTCAGCCCTTGTCTCTGGGAAGCCTCTTCTTGCTCCTTTCAGTATTGCAGACCTGGCCCAAGGCACCACATGCTTTACCTTAAGTAAGGCTATCATGCCTTAGTGCTAGGTCTCATTATTAACAGGCAGCACCCACTCTTCTCCAAGTTGAGTTTTTCAAGGGAGAGCCCTTTCACTTACCTTCCGTGTCTGGATGTGGACAGCACACAGTTATTCTTGTTTTTGCTTTTTGAGCCAGGGTCTTTTTTATAATTCAGGCTGGCCTTGAACTCATTGCGTAGCCCTGGCTGGCTTCAAACTCAGGGCAGTCCTCCTGCCTCAGCCTCCCAGGTGCTGGAATTATAGTCATGAGCCAGCCTTTTTCTTTTATTTTTTATTTCGTGATACCAAGGACTGAATTCAGGACCTTGCACTTCCCAGGCAGGCACTTGTGCCCCTGAGCTATCTCCTCAGCCCCATGCCTGGGTTCCTAAGAATTTTTGTTTTCTATTCTTTGAGACAGTCTCACTAAATTGCCCAGATTGGGTTTGAACGAGTGATTCTCCTACCTTATCTTCCTAAAGTGCTGGGATTGTGGGTATGCCACCACGGCCAGCTAAGAATGTTTATGTAATATAAGAACATGAAGGGCCAGAGATAGCTTGGTGGCAAGTGCAAGGTTCTGAGTTTGAGCTTTAGTACCAAAAACAAAACAAGACAGAAAAGCCATGCCAAAACAGACCATGAAATAGCCAGGCATGGTTTCCCATACCTGTGATCCTAGCACTCAGGAGGCCAAGGCAGGAGGATCTTTGAGAGTTCAAGACCAGCCTAAGATACAAAGTGACCTCAAGGCCAGCCTGACCTGCACAGAGAGACTTTGTTGCATGTGTGTGCATGGGGGGTGGGAAGAGAAAACTGGCTCTTTATTTGTTACAGTGACTTAATCATATTTAAGAAAATAAATCCTGCCTTCTGTGCATGAAAGAAATATTACTGATGATAGACCACCTGGGAGTTACATCATAGTCTGTGGAAGAGAGGATGAGTATGTGGCCGGCTCGGGACTACCCTGGTTGACTGTGGTCTGGGTTGGTAGGGTTGTAACTGTCCTGTGCACGTTTGTGTTTACTCAGGATCCCCAGTGCCACAAACTTATGAAGGAAAGATGTAGCTGTATCTAGTTAGAAAGTTGTTATGTTGGACAGAGCATTAGGGAACCCTTCCTGGTGGGATTGATGCTGGGGCAGAGAGGGGTTTGTGGTGTGAACTCAGTAGAAAGAGGGTGTGGGGTCAGGTGCAGGCAGGGGCAAGTGCCTGCGCCGAGGCCCTGTGCAGAAGCAGCCTGGTGCACAGGATGAGCTTTACAGGTCCTGGGCTTTGTGTGGGTACCTGGCATGTTCTTTGAGGGTCTTTATTGTAAGAGCAGTGGGAGGTCCTCAGAAAGCTTTTTTTTTTTTTTTTTTTAAATGGTCGGCTCAGCCTGTCCTGGGGGTGGGGTTGGCACAGCATGTGGTGTGCGGGGATCGAACCTTGGTCCCTGCGCTGCCTAAGTTTTCTTAAGCAGGCGCTTTAGACCACTGAGCCATCCTGGGGGCCCCTCACAAGGCTTTAAGGTGGTTAAGGATGTGAATCTGTGTCCTTTGGAAAGTGTACCAGTTCAGTTTGAATTATTTGTGAGGAAGGATTTACTAGTCTGCAGTTCTTCCGTTCAGGTTGGAATTGTTCCATTGTTTCTGCTTTGGGTGATTGGTAGGGTTGAACAACCTGTCCCCTCGAAATTTGGTGTAGCTGTTTGATTTGGTTTGGTCAGTAGAAGATGAAGTGTCACTTTCTTTTTTTGGTACCAGGAATTGAACTCAAGACCTTGCATTTGCCAGGCAGGTGCTTGTACTGCTGAGCTCTATCCCTGGCCTGAAATACCACTTCCTAAGTCCTAAGAGATGTGGTGCATGAGTTTCCATTTTCCTGTTCCCAATTATAGAAAAAAATGGACGTGTACCATGAACAAGAAAGCATCTTTGGGATAAACCAAGAGCCTGTTCTGCTACCATCACCTAGTTTCAGAGTTCTAGGAGTCTGGCAGTGCCAGTCACTTGGGAATTGTTTTGAGATGTGGTCCCAGGTCCCTCCTAGACTTGCTGAGTCCTCTCTGGAGTAGGGGCCCAGCAGCTGGTGTTGTAGCCATCTGTCATAGGCTTCTGATGCTCTCCTGTTGAGAGATGCTGTTGGGGAATTCCCTATTAGTAGGTGGTTTAGGAGGCTTGTGCTGGACCTGGTGGCTGGCTGGCCTGGAATTCAGGTGCAGAGTGGGTGGGCTCAGCTGGGAAGGGCTCTGGAGCAAAGGTGATGGGATATGTCGTTTGGGACAGTGAAAGACCTGGGGGAAAACAGTGTTTTCCCCTGAGATTTTTGTCTGCTAGAACGGGGGTAGGGCTGTGTTCACTGTCCAGATAAAGGTTGGGTGTTTTTTCCTGGTGCTGGTGATTCAACTCAGGTCCTTTGCACTGAGACATATTCCCACTTCTTCGCCCCTTTTTTATTTTTTGAAACAAAAACTTGCTAAGCCTCTTAAGTTATCCAGATAGAGCTCAAACTCAACATTTTAGTTGCCTTAGCCTTGAGATTACAAGTGTGTGGCGCCAGACAATGTATTCTTTTTGTAAACAGTCACATGTATTTCAATGTCCAAGCTCAGAAACAAGAGAAATCCCATGAAGACATGAAAACAATTCATTGACTTCCTTTGCTCGAGTATCAGTTTTTCAGGGAAGCCCACAGTGGATCCTGATCCTATAATCGCCCCATTTGGTGTCCCTGCCTGCCTTCCCAGCTTGAGTGGAAGCTCCATGAAGGAAGGATACTTGGTCTCTTCATTTCTGGTCCTGAGGGTTATGCTTAGCACAGGGGAACCGAAAGATCGATGTAGGTGGTAGTCAGTGGCCAAGTTAAGTGCACAGTGAGGATGGACGGTGATGGGTGTGGTCCACCGGGGCTGTCTGTGCTGGTGTGACCTGGCTATTGCTGAGCACTGTCTGGGCCCACATGTCACATCCCTTTGGCAGTCCTCCCTGCAGCTTGAGGTGGAAGCCCAGGCTGTTATGGAAGCTGGGAGAAGCTTGTCCGACTTGAACAACTTGCTCTTCCTCAGGTGGGAGAGAAACATGATGCTCAGCAGTGTGAGGGCCCTGTAGTGTGAACTCCTGGGGTGAGGTGCCTGCTCAGGTGCAGGGAGAAAAAAGAGGCTTTCTCACTTTCTCCCCTCTCCCTCACTTTTATTCTTTATCTGAAATATACTATTTGTAGAAGATACTATGTGTCATGTTAATACTATATTGCATTCTTTTCTGTTGTATTCTAAAATTTGTAAAAAAGAATTTTTGTTTAAAATTTAGCTTTGAGGGGCTGGGGAGATAGCTCCGTGGCACAAGTGCCTGCCTGGCAAGTGCAAGGTCGTGAGTTTGAACCCCAGTCTTGCAAAAAAAACCAAAACAACAACAACAACAAATTAGTTTTGTATTGCTCTTTGAAACAAATACTTCTTTTTTTTTTAATTTTTTTTTTTTTAAAGAATCTTATTTTATTTATTTATTTATTTATTTATTTATTTATTCTTGTTCCAGAACCTTTGTTTATTCACTCATTTTCATGGCTGGCTCAGCCCACCCCAAGGGCAGGGCTGGTGCAGCATGTGGTGCTGGGGATCGAACCGTGCTCCCTGAAGCCAAGCTTTCCTAAGCAGGCACTTTTAGGCCACTGAGCCATCCCGCCAGGCCCCTTTTTTTAAATTTTGGCTTACTGTTTTTAAGCCTTGTTTATTGCATTATGGCCAGCTCAGCCTATCCTAGGATGGGGCTGGCACAGCATGTGGTGCCAGGGATCAAACCATGGTGCCTGTAGTCGCCTAAACTGTTCTAGGCAAGTGCTTCAGACTGTTCTGCTGTCTTGCTGGCCCTGAAACAAATACTTGTTTTTCTTGTTTATTCAGTGTCTACTTTGGGAAGCTAGACTCTGAGGTATTTTTTAGTTATGAGTCTGTTGTCTGGTGTATGGATCTTGGGGAATCAGTTATGGAGTCATTGAGGGGCAGATGCCAGGCTGCTGTAGGTCAGGGGAATGCTAATGAGTGCTGCCTGCTGGTTTGGAGGAAATAGTACGAGGACAAATAGAACACATCATTTTCCCCATTTTGGTGTGAGGGGCCTTGCCCTTATTGTAAACTGATAAACTTCTTCCCTTTTTCTTTTTTTTTTTTTTTGGGTGGATCCGGGGGTTGAACTCAGGACCTTGAATTTACCAGGTAGGCACTTGTGCCCCTGAGTTATCTCCCCAACCCCAACTGATAAACTTATTTTCTTTTTTTTTTAAAGAATTTTTTATTAAAAAAATTTTTATTTTATTTTATTTTATTTATTTATTTTTCTTGTTTCAGAACCTTTGTTTATTCACTCTTTTTTTTTTTTTTTGTCTTTTTGAGGCAGGGTCTCGCTATGCAGTTCAGGCTGGCCTTGAGCTCACTTTTGTAGCCCAGGCTGGTCTCGAACTCGCACCAATCCTCCTGCCTCAACCTCCCAAGTGCTGGGATTACAGGCGTGTGCCACCACGCCCGGCTTATTCACTCATTTTTATGGCCGGCTCAGCCCACCCCAAGGGCAGGGCTGGCGCAGCATGTGATGCCGGGGATTGAACCGTGGTCCCTGAAGCTGCCCAAGCTTTCCCAAGCAGGTGCTTTAGATCACTGAACCATCCTGCGGGGCCCCTGATAAATTTCTGAGAAAAGGAAAATTTATGTCTTGAAGTAGGGGTGTGTGTGTGTGTGTGTGTGTGTGTGTGTGTGTGTGTGTTTTACTGGTTATTGAATCAGGGCTTTATGGCTCCAAGACAAAGTGTTCTATCACTGAGCTATATGCTGAGATCTCATTAAATTTTATTTTGAGGCAGAATCTTAAGTTCCTCAGTCTGGCCTGAAAACTTGTGACCCTCCTGCCTCAGTCTCTTAAATAGCTGGGATTACTAGCATGCCTGGCATTTTTTAAAAAAATGTATTTAGTACAGGGTCTACAGGGTCTTACTGCACAGATCAGACTGGTAGTGATCCTCCTGTTCTCAGTCTCCCAAGTGCTGGGATTATAGGTGTGTGCCACGACACCTGTCTTATCATGCCCCTGGGGCAGGGCCAGCACGGCATGCTGGAGATTGAACCCCCAGTCCTGTGCCTGCCTAAGCAGGCACTTTAGTCTGCTGAGCTGTCTGACTGGCCCTGCAACAATATATTTTAAGCCAGGCGTGGTGTCACATACCTGAAATCCCAGGACTTGGGAGGCTGAGACAGGAGGATCAGTGCGAGTTTGAGACCAGCTTGGGCTACAAAAATGAGCTCAAGGCCAGCCTGAACTGCAAAGTGAGACCCTGTCTCAAAAAGGCAAAACCAAACCAAAACAAAAAACACCCCAATGTATTTGAATAGGACCTTGTCGTGTAGTTTGATGCTCCTGGTGGAGACCAGGTGGCCCCTGGGCTGGGCATGATGCTGGAGGGCAGAAACCTGTGCTGCTGACCCTCATGCCTGGCCTTCCCTGTCTGCTGCCTCATGGCCCAGACACTACTGAGGCATTCCGCAGAGTTGCCCTGTTCCCAGTGCTATCAGCGAATGAGTTCCCGTCAGGGATGGCAGAGCAGAAACTAAGCTGCGAGCTGCAGCCTAGTGTCCCTGCTGCCTTACTTCTTTCTTCTGTGTGCCCTGTTTTCAAAGGTGTGCGATTTCTGTACATATTATGGCAAAGTGGAAAGCTTAATTTTTGTCTTGATCCTGAGGATTGGACTCAAGGCTTTCATACTGAAATAATAATAGGAATAATAGCTGGGTGTGGTGTTGCATGCCTGTAATCCCAGCACTTGGGATTATTATTATTGAACTCAGGACCTTGTACTCGCCAGTCAGGTGCTTATGTCACTGAGCTATCTCATTGGCTATACTGAACTTATATCCTCAGTCTTTTTTTTTTTTTTTGTCTTTTTGAGACAGGGTCTCCCTAGGCAGTTCAGGTTGGCCTGGAGCTCACTTTTGTAGCCCAGGCTGGTCTGCAACTCACACGGATCCTCCTGCCTCAGCCTCCACTAAGTGCTGGGGTTACAGGCGTGCGCCACCATGCCCAGCCCTGAGTGCCTTCATTTCAGTGCCCTTTGCATAGGTTCTCTCTGCAGGAGCCTAGTGCCCTTCAGACTCGGAATTCTTTCATGTGACCTGTAATGTCAATTTTTATGCTGGAGGCCATGCAGACGTGTGTGTTCACACAGGTTGAAATGGCTCATTTCAACCTTTTGCTTATGGGACAATCCTCATTTAGTTTCTCATAAACTTTTGTCTTTTTCTTTTTGGAGCTCTTATGATGTAGATATGTCATTGATGTAGCTTGTTTTTCTCTCCTATATTTCCCTTCTTTCCATTACTTTTCTTTTCTCCACGTCCTCCTTTGCCCTTTCATTTCCTTTTCCCCTTTTCTGTCTCCATCCATCTTTCCTGCAATTTCTTCCTCTCTCCTGTATCGCTTCCCATCTTTCTCTCCCCTTTGCGGTACTGGGGTTGAACCAGGCCTTCATACTGAATATATCTCTCACACTTTCAAAAGTTTTTTTTTTTTCTGTGCCAGGGAGATAGTTCTGTGGCATAAGTGCTTGAGGTCCTGAGTTTGATTCCCAGGACTCTCCTCTTCCAAAAAAAGTTTTTATTTTTTGGGGGGACCAGGGTTTGAACTCACAACCTTGCACTTGCCAGGCAGGCACTTGTGCCACAGAGCTATTTCCCCCCCACCCCCTTTTTATTTTATGTATTTGTTTATTTTTGTCTTTTTGAGACAGGGTCTCACTGTGCAGTTCAGGCTGGCCTTGAGCTCACTTTTGTAGCCCAGGCTGGTCTCGAACTCACAGCGATCCTCCTGCCTCAGCCTCCCGAGTGCTGGGATTACAGGGGTGCGCCACCAGGCCCGGCTCCCACCCCCTTTTTAAACTTTGAAGTAGGGTCTGGAAGATGCCAAGTTGTTCAGGCTGGGTTTGAGCCCATGGTCCACCTGTCTCAACCTCCCAGGTGTGGGCCAGCGCCTCTGATGGCTTCATCCCATCTTTCTTGCTTGCTCTCTTCTTGACAAGCCTGTAAGAGACCCATTGTATCAGGCTTTTTTTTTTGGCTAGCTCAGACTGCCTTAAGTGTGGGTCTGGTAAGGCTTGTGGAGCTGGGGATCGAACTAGTTCCCTGCACCTGACTGTTTGCCTGAGTAGGTGCTTAAACAACTAAGCTAAGCTGCAGGCCCCCTGTATCTGGCTATTTCTTGTCTCCTTATCTACTATGAATGTTATGGGCACTGCTGTAATTTTTAATTACTTTGGAGATATTTTTACATTTTCATGTAAAAAAAAGATACTCCTTTAAAAGCCTAAGTAAGAACTTTCAGGAATATATGCACATGGCTCAAGTTAAAATATGGTTAAAAAAAAATCTCCCTGCTGGGTAGGGGTATCTCAGTGAGACAGTGCATAGTTTGGCAGTGCAGAAAGCAGAAGCAGACCTAGCAGAATAAAGCTCTGTCCTGTACTGTTTCTCCCCCACTTGGCCTGGAGCAACCCCCCCCCCCCATGAAGGTGTTTAGCTGTCAGTGGGAGTGTAGCATTTTCCAAGGCGCTGGGGTTCTTTCAAGCTCTTGTCCCCTGTGGTGAGACTTCCAAGGCTTCCCAGAGCCTCTGCTGCAAGAGCCTCTGCTGCTCTTGCTGGCTGGTACCCACCTGATGACTGTGAGGACTACATCCTGTGTGGACACTAGGCCGGTTCATTCTGTGGAGCAGATGCCCTATTGCATTCAGAAAGGTCTTCATGTTGTTAAGTGTGGTTCAGCTGAAGATAGGAATACATTTTACAGCTGCATGCCTGGTGCAGCTTAAAGTTTACAATACTTTTTTTTTTTTTTTTGTCTTTTTGAGACAGGGTGTCACAATGCAGCTCAGGCTGGCCTTGAGCTCACTACAATACTTTTTTCATTCAACAAGGTTGTGACTTTTTTAGTGGGGCTGGAGATCCAGCCCAGGGCCTCACACATTCTAGTCAAGTGCTCACTATTGAGCTGCATCCCCAACCTCTGGACATTTTTTATTGAGGTAAAATGTGTCATTTATAAACCATTTCATGGTTGCAGTTTAGTGGTTTTTAGCATATTCAGTGTTGTGCAACCATTACCACTACCTGATTCCTAAATGTCTCCATCATGGTGGTAGGAAGCTCTCTCTGCCACTGCACACTCACCTCCCCTCTGCAGGGACAACTACTCAGCTTTTAACTCTATGGGTTTACCTGGTTTGGACATTTCATCTAAGTGGGTTTGTGTGCTATTGTGTTTGACTTCCTTCACTTAGCTTGACTATTTTAGCGTGGTACTTTTGAGGTTCATCGCTGTCACATTGTAGATCAGCACCTCATCGCTATGGTGATTACTTTTGTGTGGATAGGCCACATTTGTGTGTCCCACATCTCAGTTGGTGCATGCCTGTGGGAGCACATGCCTTCGGCTGGCCTCTGTGGTGCTCATGAGTGGGCTCTTGGGGCACAGGACTGTCTGACTAACCTTCTGAGGAGCCATTAGACTCTTTCAAGCAGTTGCAGTTTGACGTCTCTACCAGTAGTGCATGAGGAGTGCAAGGTGTTGACCTACTACACTGAGAATGCATAGAGAAAGTTGGTTGTGGTGATGCGTGCCTGTAATCCCAGCCGTCAGTTGGCTCAGGCAGAAGGATTGCCATGAGTCCAGCCTGTGCCACATAGTGAGTTCAAGGCCAGTTTGAACTACATAATGAGACCCCATTTCAAAGCCAAAATCAAAACAAAATCAGTAGAGTTTATGGGAAAAACTTAGTAATTGGGAGCAGGGAGTGTGTCAGCTTATACACCATCATAGGGAAGACAGGTCTGAGGGAGGAAAGCAAATCTAGAGGTTCTGAGCTCTGTGGGTAGAACAAAAAGGGAGATAGGTAAGTTACACAGCTCCTTCTTCCGGTGAGATGTGTTTCTACAGGAGAAGCACACTTGCTGTGGGTGAATCCTGATGTTTGTAAACTTAGGAGAAATATCAGAGGGACTGTGATCAGAGCCTGACACCTTATTCCTAGTAAACGCTGCTCCATCCCCTGATGTCACTTGGTCCTAAGGAACAGAGTATCTCACTTTCAGTTGTGGCTGTACCAGGCTGTGTTGCAGGGGGACTGGTGTGAGATGTCAGAGAATGAATTAAGCTCAGGTGTGTGCAAGTTGTGTTTTGCAAGCTTGAGTTTCTGCTGAAATGTGTTGCCAGCTGCTGGCAGGGCTTGTGCTTGGTCCTTCTTTCTGCTTGGCTCTGGGGAGTGCCCTGCAACCCCCAGCATTGAGACCTTTCCAAGGTGCTGTGCATGGAGTCACAGACTGACGGAGGTGGGCTGGGCCTACATGTAGGCGAGAGCACCCTTGGGGGGGGGGTGATTTTCCTGCTCCATCTGCTGCCACTCCCTTTTTCTTTGCTGATGTGTCCTATCTGTATTTCTTAATTTCTATTGTCTAGAGCATATGCTCCACATGAGAGAGGCGTTTTAAGTTAGCTCTTTATTTATTTTGTGTGATACCAGAAATTGAACTCAGGACCTTGTATGTGCCAGGCAAGTGCTTATTCTACTGAGCTATCCTCCAGCCCCAAGGGAGGCGTTTTATTGCTCTGCTTCAATCCTTTTTTTTGTCTTTTTGAGACAAGGTCTTGCTATGCAGTTCAGGCTGGCCTTGAGCTCACTTTTGTAGCCCAGGCTGGTCTCTAACTCATGCTCACACTCCTACCTCAGCCTCCTGAGTGCTGGGATTACAGGTGTGCGCCACCACGCCCGGCTTCTGCTTCAATCTTGTAACAGGGACTGCTGCTGCCCAGGCCCCTTTCCTTCAGAGGCAGTGCCTGCCCTGTGTATGTTAGGCTCCATCTATTCCTTGAGATCCAGTCGGGACTGCTTGTCATCCAGCCTCTCACCGCAGACACTCTCACCGCAGACATCCCCATGACACATAGTCTGTGGGGCTGAGGTGATTAGCTGTAAAGTTCCTAAACATAGCCATTTGGTGCAAAATAAGTTTTTTTTTTTTTTTTTTGTGGGACCAGGGTTCAAACTCACAACCTTGCACTTGTCAGGCAGGCACTTGTGCCTCGAAGCTATCTCCCCAGCCCCCCAAAATAAGTTTTTGAAAAAATGTTCAAAATATCATTGAGAGGGCTGGTGAGATGGCTCAGTGGTCTAAAGCACCTGCTTAGGCAAGCTTAGGTAACCGCAGGGACTGAGGTTTGATCCCCGGCACCACCTGCTGTGCCAGCCCCACCCCCCAGGGCAGGCTGAGCCAGCCATTAAAGAAATGTATATAAATATATATATGTGTGTGTGTGTGTGTGTGTGTGTGTGTGTGTGTGTGTGTATAGTAGTTGAGAATTTCTCCTCAGCCAGAATGACTGTTGTCAAGAACTCAAGCAAAAATTGCTGGTAAGAGCCGGGCGTGGTGGCTCACACCTGTAATCCCAGCACTTAGGAGGATGAGGCAGGAGGATTGGTGTGAGTTCTAGACCAGCCTGGGCTACAAAAGTGAGCTCAAGGCCAGCCTGAACTGCATAGGAAGACCCTGTCTCAAAAAGATAAAACAAACAATTGCTGGTAAGGACAAGGACAGCGGGGAGAAGGGACTCTTACACAGCTGGTGGAAGTGTAAGTTGGTCCAGTTCTGTCCTTTTTTTTTTTTTTTGAGGGTCTCACTACTGAGTCATAGTGATCCTCCTGTTTGTATCTGCCAAGTGCTGGGATTGCAGACACGTGCCACCACGCCCAGTCTCCATTGCTGGCTCAGTGTGCTCTAGAGCGGGACTGGGGCAGCACGAGGGGTCAGGAACCGAACCCTGGCCCCTGTGCTTCCTCTAAGCAAGCACTAAATCCACTGAGCTATACCACCGGCCCTTGAAAGTGTAAGTTGGTACTGCCACTGTGGAGAAATCAGTATGGAAGTTCCTTAGAAAGCTAAAAGCAGGCCGAGGAGATAGCTTAGTGGTCTAAGTGCCTGCCTGGCAAGTGCGAGGTCCCAAGTTTGTTCTCTTGTATTGCATGCTGTGCCAGCCCCCATGCTCAGCCACCAAAACCAGGTGTGGTGGCACACACCTGTAATCCCAGCACTGGGGAGGCTGAGCTGTATAGCGAGACCCTGTACCAAATAAAGAAGATTTTTAAAAAAATTTTGTTTATTTATTTTTATGGTTGGCTCAGCCTGCCCTGAGGGCAGGGCAGGCGCAGCATATGGTACCAGGGATCAAACTGTGGTCCCTGCAGCCGCCTAAGCCTTCCTAAGCTTTAGACCACTGAGCCGTCGTGCTGGGCCCCCCAAGCCCACAGAGCTATCTCCCTGGCCCCTCTCCTTAGTCCCGTTTTCTGTTTCTGTGATTTTCACTGCTGGGTTCCTCAAATAAGTGGGATCAGGCAATACTTACCTGCCTGATTTGCCTGTCTTCTCCCTCCCCTCCCCTTCCTTCTCCCTCCCTCCTCCCCTCCTTTCTTCCTTTCCTCCCTTCTTC
>PVJA010051283.1:0-12907 GCA_004027025.1 Myocastor coypus | reverse complement strand
ATAGCAAAACCCAGAGGAAAATACTTGTAAATTGGACTTGTTCATAACTCCAACAAAATGAGTCTTCTACTGTATTCCCAATCAAAATGACACAACATATGACACTAGGACAAAAACTGCTATGCTACCGAACACAAAACTGAACCAACACCCCCTAGATTTCTGGATAAAGGCATGCATTCAATATATCTATCTTTGGTGAAGGAAGTGGGAGAAAGGTTCCAGGTTCAGAAGATGTCTTATTTCTGCCCTGTTCCCTTCACTATTATTACCTCCAAACCAGGGCTCACCAAGTAAAGGAATTTAAAGAATGCATATTAACAGAAATTATGGACTCTATATATCCAAACGCAGTCAGAGCCTGTCTACTATGTTAGGTGCTTTGTTGGAATAACTGATACTCATTCTTCTTTTTCCTTTTGTTAGCTGAAGTTTTTTGTTGTTGTTAACTCATAATTTATTACTTGTCTTCTGGTTTGTTGAAGCAGGAAGTCAGACAACGCTTACCTCGATAGCGTCCATCCAAGTGGCTGCCATGAAAACTCCGGCACCACATCCATCTGAAGGGCACTCTCAATGAAGACGACTGATTTTGCCATTTTCATCCACCTTATAGTATTTCAGGACAGCCAACTTAACCTTCTTTCTCTTACGCTTATTCTTCGTGGGAGTGGCATAACACTTCTTCCTTTTCTTAGCTCTACCACAGGGTCTCAATACAAGATGAAGGGTAGACTCCTTTTGAATGCTGTCATCAGACAAGGTCTGTCCATCTTCCAGTTGCTTACCAGCAAAGACTAGCCTTTACATTTTCTATAGTGTCCAAGGGTTCAATCTTAAGCATGATCGTCTTCCCTGTAAGGGTTTTCATGAAAATCTCCGCATCTTAGCAGTGGTTCCATCACAGATGGTGGACTCAAAAGCCTCACATTCACTTTTCTCTGGGCCATTTTCTAGTTTCTCAACATGCCTAGCATTCTCTGCCGAACAGAGATAGTATCCAAAAGCTTCAGTTTCTTACTTACTATTGAGGGCCAGTGTCACTCCTCAGTAATCTGGCTATAGTTCATTTTCTGACCTTGACTATCTATCCATGAGATTTAATAACTTTTTTTCTCTACCACCATACACATCTTGGGTGCTTACCTTTCTCCTGAAGCACTTAGCTATCTGAGTGTAGGGGATATGACCTTTATTCCACAGGCACTATCACATATGTGACCCTCACCCCCATCCCAGCCATCATTGTTATTCACTGACCAATTTGGTAGCATGGATGGCTTAAGGCATTTAGTTCCATATTTGGCTTCCAGGGCCAATTACCGCTAGAGAGGGCAACCACATCTACTAACACCCAAAAACTGTAGGTGATCTACATCCCTATCAGAACCCGTCTCAGGGAGGACATTTTTTACTGGAAAAGAAAGCAAACCTCCTATTCAAATCAGAATTAGAGGGCAAAAGGAAATAGGAAGCCTAGAAGCCTGGTTTCTGGTTATACACAGAAACAGATCAACAGATAACATCATATTGCTACAAAGTGTACCTGGTAACAAAAGTGTACCAGGTAGAAGGTGACCTGTGAGGCACTGGACAAAATACTAGACAAATATGAAGCATATAATATGTATTTGTTTAGCAAATGAATAATCAAAGAGTTAAAAGAATGGTTGAAGTGTGCTATAAAGAATATTATTAATAATCTAGCCAGGCATGGTGGTATATCCCTGTAATAGCAGCAGTCAGAAGGCTATGGTAGGAGGACTACTGAAAAAGCAAGAGAAAGGAGAAAGAGAGAGAGAGAGAGAGAGGAAGGAAGGATGGAAGGAAGAGAAAGGAAAGTAATTTATAAACTGTAAGTACTAAACAAATATGAGACATAAGAGAAACCAGTCAAATTCAAGCCCAGCCTGGCCAACTTAGGGAGATCCTGTCCCAAAATTAAAAATAAAATAAAATAAAAAGGGTTGATGAATCCTTTACCCCCGAAACAGATAATGAAGGGATTCATAATACAGTAAAAGGACTATGATGCTAGATGAGATCATGATTGAAACATGTACACATCAAGAGAGACATTTTAAGTTTTCGACTCCACAGAAAAATTTTAATTTACTGTTAGTGACTGAACCAAAGGTTTCACATATGCTAAGCACATGCTCTACTGCTGAGCCACACTCCTAGCCCCACAGTACTTGTTGATCCAAGACTAAAGTAAGTTAGCTGGGCATGGTGGCACATGCCTGTAATCCCAGCACTTGGGAGGCTGAGGCAGGAGGATCAGTCTGAGTTCAAGACCAGCCTGGGCTACAAAAGTGAGCCCAAGGCCAGCCTGAACTGCATAGCGAGACCCTGTCTCAAAAAGACCATAAATAAATAAATAAATAAATAAATAGATAGATAGATAGATAGATAGATAGATAGATAAAATAAAGTAAGTTATAACGATTACTATCACCATTTGATAAGGCCTGTATCTAGGTGTCCCTCCAAAGCCTGATGTAGTCAATGGGGAGGCTTCCAGAGTCTGTGATTAATTCATGACCCTATATGGGGATCGTGGGTATGACTGCTACCCCTGCCCTGAGTTGGGTAATCTGCATGACAATGTAAGGAGGAGAGAGAGGCTAGCTAGAAGCCTCCACTGACGCCCCTTCCTCAACTTGTTCCTGTTTTTCTTGGGGATGAACTTTTGCCCTCTGCCTTGTGCCACTAGGCCTTGGGGGGTCCAGCCAAATATACACTATAATCTCCACTAACTGTGAGCTAAATGAATCTTTCTTCCTTAATTCTGGATGTTGAGTATGTTGTCCCAGCAATAAAAACAAAGTATCTGAGACATCACTTCATCAGACTATTCCTCTGCTAGAGGACAGAAGAATGGATTAACTTTAAGACAGGTTAAAAAGTCTCATATTTAGCAGATCCTTACAAACTGCTTTGGTGAACTGAAGTGCATGTATCACAGCAGTTAAGAAACAAAGGAATAATGAATAGAAGTTAGTATATTCAGCAATGCAAAAAGAACTCAATCAAAACGTCACAGACATAAAATATTAATGTAACCACTTTAGAAATCTGACAAATACCATTTAACTCCATAAAAGGCTAAAAAGTAGGGCCGAGGAGATTGCTCGGTAGAATGAGCACCTGCCTGATAAGTGCAGGATACTGAGTTCAATCCTTGGTACTGGAAAAAAAAAAAAAAAAAAAAAGTAATGACCTTTGGCATATATAGACACAGTTACAAATCTAGCTCTGATAAAGATATAAAATTGTTTCTGGTGGCAGATAAAATTTTTTTGAGTAGAAAATAATAAAAATCTCTTTTTTATTTTATTTTTTGTTTCAGAACTTTTATTTGTTTGTTTGTTTGTTTATTTATTTAATAATTTTATTTTTTATTTATTTATTTTTTTTGTGGGACCAGGGTTCGAACTCACGACCTTGCACTTGCTCAGCAGGCACTTGTGCCTCGGAGCTATCGCCCCAGCCCCTGTTTGTTTATTTATTTTAATGGCCAGCTCAGCCTGCCCTGAAGGCAGGGCTGGAGCAGCATGTGGTGCCAGGGATCAAACCCAGTCCCTGCAGCCACCCAAGCTTTCCTAAGCATGCGCTTTAGACCACTGAGTCATCCTGCCAGGCCTCTCTGCCTCCCTCTCTCTCTCCCTCTCCCCCTCCTTCTCTCTCTCTCTCTCTCTCTCTCTCTCTCAAAACTAACATGCAGGGGGTAGGGGAGATAGCTCCAGGGCACAAGTGCCTGCCTAGAAAGTGTAAGGTCATGAGTTTGAACCCTGGTCCCACCAAACAAACAAAAACTAACATGCAGTGTGCAATGTCTATAATCCCAGCTGCTTGGGAGACAGAAACATGACCCTAAATTCAAGGTGAGACTGGAAAACCTAGCAGGAGCCTGTTTCAAAAAGAGGTGGGAGGAGCTGGGAAGATAGCTCCGAGGCACAAGTGCCTGCTGGGCAAGTGCAAGGTCGTGAGTTTGAACCCCGGTCCCACAAAAAAAAAAAAAAAAAAAGAGGTGGGAATCTAGTTTAGCAGTTCACCACCCCTGGCTTCATTTCCTACTACCAAAAACATAGCAAAACAAAAAACTAATAAATAAACCAGGTGTGGTTGCACATGCCTGTAATCCCAGCATTTGGGAGGCTGAGGCAGGAGAATCAATTTGAGTTCAAGACCAGCTTGGGCTACAAAAGTGAGCTCAGAGCCAGCCTGAATTGCATAGCAAGACCCTATCTCAAGAAGAGAAAAACAAACAAACAAACAAAACCCAACTATAAATGAATTAATTTAATTCATTTATGAAGCTGAAGGATATAAAACCAACATGTAAGTATCAGATGTTTCTATTCACTTAAAATAAACAAGCACTAAACAATTCCGCTTACAACTATCAAAGAATAAAATTCTTGGGAATAAACAAAGAGGCAAATGATTTATATACTGAAAAAAAAAAAAAAAAACCCAAAAACAAAACCCCAAAACTACCAGTGTTGAAAAAAATCAAAGACACAGGGCTTACGGGTATATAGGCTAGCCACAAAGCCTGTGCTTACCATGTATAAAGCAAAAGGAAAGCAGAGAGGGAGAATGAGAAGAAAGGAGAGGTGGGAGTAGAAAAGGGAGGAGGAAGGGGAGGGGACAAAGAAGGAAGAGGGAAAGTAGTAAAGAAGAAGGGGAGAAGAAGTGGAGCAGGGAGGGTGAGAGAAAGGGGACAGATAGGAGAGTGGAAGAAAGAGAGAAAGAAGGGGGAGAAAAGGAAAGAAAAGGAGGCACAGCACTTGTTTGGCAAGCACAGGGTTGTGAGTTAAATTCCTGGTAACAAAACAAAAGCAAAGAAAAGATTATACACAAAAAATGGAAGATGCAATATAATTAAGTTGTCCATACTATGCAAAATGATCTAGCAATTCAATATGATTCCTATCAAAATCCCAATGATTTTTGAGTAAACAGAGAAATCTTCCCTAAAATTCATACACAATCTCAAAGGTTCCTGAGTAGTCGAAATAACTTTGAAAAAGAAGAAACAAGTTGGAAGATTCACACTTACTAAAAAGCTATAGTAATTCAAATAGTGTAGTAGTAATATAAAGACAGACACTGACTCACAGAATAAAGAATCCAGAAATAAATCCTTATAGGTATGGTCAACAATTTTTGGTAAGGATGTCAAGAGCACTTGGAGAAAAGACAATTTTTTCAATAGATAAAAGAGCTGGAGAGATAACTCAGCAGCTTAATCGCCTGGCTAAGTGCAAGGTCCCAAGTTCGATCCCTTGTACCAAAGGGGTAGAAAAAAAAATTGATGAAGATAGGATAAATGAATACTCACTTGCAAAAATGTTTGGACTCTTCTTGCTTTTAATTCATTTAGGACAGTGAGGATACAGGGTCTACAGCAGTGGTTCTCAACCTTTCTAATGCTGAGACCCCGCAATACAGTTCCTCATGTTGCAGTGACCCCAAACCAAAAAATAACTTTGGTGGCTACTTCAAATTATTAATTCCAATAAATAACATTTCCACATGGCATAGCATGGGTTTAAATATGTATTTTCCAATGGCTTTAGGTAACCCCTTTAGGTAACCCCTGTGTTTTGGTTGTTCAACCCCCACCAGGGTCGCAACCCATAGGTTGAGAACTGCTGGCCTACAGGTTCTCACTACGTCACTATGTAGATCAGACTTGTAGTGATCCCATTTTCAGTCCTCCAAAGTGCTGGGATTACAGGCATAAACAACCACGTCCAGTCTCAGCGCACCCTGTGGACAGGACCAGCATGGCACACTGGGGATCAAACCCCGGCCACTGTGCTCTGCCAAAGCAGGTGCTTTAGTCTGCTGTTAGACTCTTATTTTCTAGCACATATAAAAATGCAAGATTCTACATGTACAGACTCTCAGGGGAGTTTCTTCAATATGACACCAGAAGTATATGACATATGCAATAAAAAAAAAAAACCAAAACAGAACAGGTAAATGGCCTTCATGAAGACATTTACTTGTGCAGACAATGCTATCTTGTGAATATGATTCACACTACCTTGAACACAGTTATGATGGAGCCTGGGACTGCAGCTGAGTGGTATAGCAATTGTCCAGTAAGTGTAAGAGTGTGGAGCGATTCTCAGCGTGCAATGAATGGAAAAAATAAGGGAAAGAATGGAGGGTGAGAGGAAGGGATTAATCTAAAATGGTAATTTAAGAAATATATTTTAGGGGAGAGAGTGGGGGTTGAACTCAGGACCTTTCATCCCCACTCCTTTTCTTCTTCTTCTCCTTAGAGAGAGGGTCTCACTGAGTCATTAAGCTGCTCAGGCTGGGCTCAAACTTGTAATCCTCCAGCCTCAGCCTTAACAGTGTTGGCATTAGACATGTACTACCACAATCAGTTTAAGATGGTAAATTTTCTATTATATGTTCTTTGCATATGGGAGTAAGAACAGAACTTTGAGATTGCTTAAAATGTGCCCCTGGCTGGGTATGGTGACACACATCTGTAATCCCAGCATCAGGAGACTAGGGCAAGAGGATCACCTTGATTTCAAGGCCATCCAGAGCTGCACTGTCTCTGAATACATACATACATACATATAAACATACATACATACATACATACATACATACTAACTCCTGGCAGAACTTGGTGACTGACTACACATGAGATGAAAAGGAGGAGAAAATAAGGACATATTGGACTCCTTCTTGGGGGACTGGGATAGAAACAAAAGCTCTGTGGTAGGGGTATGTAAGCGTGTGCTCATGGGAGAAAGGCTCAAAAGGAGATGATGGTAGTCATCCTTGGAGTTATTAGGAACTTACTTATCAGAGCTTTCTACCTGTTTGGGGGAGCTGGGCATCCCTGACAGAAATACTGCCACTAAAGATCATGATAACATCTCTTTACAAAGGAAGAAAATAAAGGTAGCCCCGAATTGCATGGTAGTAAGTAGCATAAGAAGAATCTTAAAAACTTGAATGATTTGAGCCAAAGTTTCAGATATCCATGGGATACTAGTTAGGGATGTGGAAGTCATGGAAAACTGATGTCCTAGGAGGGACAGGAACACTCAGGGAGAAAATATACAGATCAATAAATGATCCCTGGCTGATCTGTAGAAGAATATAAAAGAACCTTCTTCATAGTGCTCTGAACAGCTACTATAAAGAGAACAATATGCACTGTATTGATTATTGAGACTGTCGTACTGACTGACATGTTTTGAAACTGTCTCATTGCTATTTCTTTCTTATTGAAATTACTAAAATTATTATTATTATTATTATTATTATTATTATTATTATTTTTGTCTTTTTGAGACAGGGTCTTGCTATGCAGTTGAGGCTGGCCTTGAGCTCACTTTTGTAGCCCAGGCTGGTCTCGAACTCGTACCAATCCTTCTGCTTCAGCCTCCCGAGTGCTGGGATTACAGGTGTGAGCCACCACGCCCGGCCTGAAATTACTAAAATTAAAAAGAGAACCTTCTTCATAAAGTGAAGATTGTACTTTATTTATAGATAATAGCTACTGAGGGGGGCAAGGATCTCATCAATCTTTGTATTCCTAGAGTTTTGCAATGCCTGTCACAAGACGACCATTCGACAAGTCTGTTAAAGATTTAAAAACAAAACTCAATAAACTAGTCACAAAAAACTGCAGGATAGAACAATTATTTTCTTACCAAATTAGAGCATAATCCTTTTACTTCCTTCCTACATAGCTTGCTACGAATGCATCGTTTCTTTCTGTACCACTGTTTTATGCACTGCCCTGCTTTAAGTAATAATAGGGAGCAAACTCGGAGATCGACATTCTTCCATTCTTACCTGAAGGCAGGTAAGTATTTTCTAGAACAGTTTGATAAGCTATATGAAGAACTTTAAGTTATCCATTCAAAATTTAGGTTGAACCAATTAAAAATACCCAGCAAAAGGAAAATAATGACATAGTCATAGATTAGAATATTATATTGCAAAAATCTCATTAATGAACTTCTAGTGAAAACAAGAGCACTATATTGCACTTATGTTAAGTTTTCAATGAACACATAAGGATACAGCAAAATGAGTTTTTAAAAAAGTAGTTATAAACTATTCACATTATTTGTTTTATTTTTTGAGGTAGGGTTTCATTATGTAGCGCAGGCTGGCCTTATGTAGCCCAGTTTGGCCTCAAGCTCACAGTGACTTTCCTGACTCAGCCTCCCAAGTGCTAGGATTACAGGTGTGCAACTATTTTTTTTTTTTTTTTTGTCTTTTTGAGACAGGGTCTCACTATGCAGTTCAGGCTGGCCTTGAGCTCACTTTGGTAGCCCAGGCTGGTCTCAAACTCACACCAATCCTCCAGTCTCAGCCTCCCGAGTGCTAGGATTACAGGCGTGAGCCACCACGCCTGGCAGTGCAACTATTCTTAGTACAATATAATTTTGTATTGCTATGTACAGCAATTGCTATGTATAGTAATATATATATTTATTATCACCCCAAAAGATTACAATATCCAAAAATACTAATAAGAGTCTCAAATGGAAGGATTATAGCACATCTATTCTTCATTTTTCAATATTTCAAAATTTCTACAAAAGGTTTATTTTAAAATTCCAAAATATAATAAATATATGCAACACTCACTTTCTTTCTTTTTCTGGATGAATTTCTTGTGGGGTCAGCCCTCTCAAATTCAGCTGACTTTGCCTCTTCTTTTTCTTCTTCCTCATCGGGTATCAGAGAATATTTGGTCCCACCTGGCTGCATGAAACAATCTTTTGCAAAGTGGCCTGTGGAAAAGAAGCAGAAACAGGAGAAAGGCAGCAATCTGTCCTGCCAGCAGGGGGATCTTCTCCAGAGGCATCTGAGAGCCTGTGTGGTTCAGGAGATATTACTGAGTTCCTTCTGAGCCAGTTTCTGTCACCTTCAGATGGCATTGCTCACTCACACATGCCAGGCAAGCAGCTGGTCATAGAGCTGTGGGAAACACTGGCACTGCTTTGGAAATGGCAGAGGATACGAGGATGCAGGCTTGTGCTGTCCTCCATTAACAACAGGGTTTATTACTTGTAAGATCTATTTTGGAACTTAGAGCAGGATGCTTAGCAAAGGAAGCTGAGTGGCAGGCCAAACTCTAAAGTAGTTAGCTGGCAGGAAGTGAGCACTCATATCCAAACTAGCATGAGGACAGGAAGTCACCTAGGGGCACTGGATATTCAGATTGTCAGATCTGACAAGAGCCTTACAGCTCATCCAACATCCTACATTTACAGAGCATATGAAAGGCTAGAGTTAAGAAGTAGCTCAAGGTCACATAGACATCAGGAGAGTTAAATCTTGTCTCAGGTTCTATGGCACTTTGCCTTGTGCTCTTTTTGCTATCTCAAAATCAACCACATTGCTGGGCATGATAGCACACATTTATAATCCCAACATTTGGGAGTCTGAAGCAGGAGGAATGCTGCAAGTTCAAAGCCAGCCTGGACTACAAAGTGAGTTCAAGGCCAAACTGAAGTGCATAGTGAAACCCTGTGACAGACTGACAGACAGACAGACATAGACAGACAGACAGAGACACACACACACACACAATTTTTGCTGATTGGAGAAAATCCTCTATCTTGGTATTCTACTAAGCCTTGTTCTGCACCAGATGGATAAAAGTTGGAGGAAGGAGACTAACCTATAGAATAGGTTATAGAATAGGTCTATAGAATTAATGAAGAGTCCCTTAAACAGATGCTGTAACCCCAATAGCTAGTTGAGTCTCAGCTTCCAACAGAGCCTATCTCAGGGGCACAGAGGAACTGCATGAGATAATTAAAAAGCTAGGTATAAACTACTTTGCATCTCTGTGTCCAGAAGCTGGACAGTGCCTGGAAATAGAACACAGCAGAGTTTTCCAAGTTCCTAAAATGCTCCCACAATACTCCTAAGAAGGTATTCTTTCTCTCGCTGTTTTCTTCTCCATCTACATTAATAAATAGGGACGTAAGACCCTACAATTTCAACCTAAGCACAAATCTGCTACTAGTTGTAATAAAATGAACAGCAGGAGGGATGGAAGTCTAGGGAGAAAAGATAACAAATTGAGGTCAATCTGAAAACAAGAAGCTGGCAATCCCTCTCATTATAGCTCCAATAAGGGAAGTCAGACTGAAAGAGCCTTTTAATATTTGAGCAAGACTAAAAGAAACCTGAGGAAATCAAGCTAAAAGTTAGTGACTATCCTACATTCTTCGTTACAAAAAGGATATTTAGAATTCTGAAGCTAATGAGATAAAGAAGAAAAAATGATTTAACCTGGACTTTTAAGGAGTGTATTTTCCTGCCATTTAATATTTTCAAAACAATAACTGTACCTGAAGATAAAACTTAGGAGTGTGAATCACAATCTAACATTTTATCCCTCATGGAATAGACGATGGGGCCCTTAATCAGACAGGTCACCAGCTACCGTGCAAGAAGTGCACACAGGGCCACAATTCAAAAAGTAACTAGTAAAAGTGTCAAACCATATGCTCTGATACAAGGCCAATAGGAACAACAGCACAGTGGGCTGTCCAAACAGCTCAGTGGATTAAAGTGCCTGCCAAGCAGCAGGGGCTTGATCCCAGGGTGCACTGAGATGGCAATTGAGACTGGGCATGGTGGTGCACACCCGTAATCCCAGATCTTGGGAGGCTGTAAATAGGCAGATCACTATGAGTCTAAGCTGGTAGTGAGACTCTAAACACTCTATAGACCCTCCCCCTCCCAAAAAAGGAACAATAGCACGAGGAGGTACACCCCGGTTAGGGACAAAGGAACAAAGGAGGATGCGCTAACCTTACCCAAGGCTATCCTCTTTATGAAGCAAAAGGTCCACACACAAGCAGAGGAGTACAGAAATGGCCGGCTCCACCTTACCTTTACAGCCACACTTCTTGCAGGTAGTGTTAAGGACAGCCTCGAGGGTGATCTTCTGCCCAGTGTAATCCTGGAAGGACCGCCTCCTCCTCTCTTCTTGTCTGTAATCAAAAACATACTGACTGCTGGCCCTCTAAGAAATGTGGCCAGAGACACTATAGGATAACACTTATGGTTTTGTTTGTTTTGCTTCTGGCATAAAGAATGGAGAGAAAAGAAAAATGTTAGGCAGAATAAGACAGATAATGAAAGCAATATATAAAACAGCCCATGTTTTTTCACTTGGGATAAGGCTTTCAATTAGCAATTATGAATGAGGAAAGGCCTCATTTCATTAATGAAGAGGATGAAGTATATTTAGTAACTATGCTAAATGCTCTACAATGCTTATCAGATTTGAAAGATCTGTAAGCTTTTCTAGAAAATCAAGTCCAAATTCCTTATCTTGGCATTCAGGGCCTTTCAGTCTGCCTCTAACCTACTTCTCCAGATTCATTTTTATTTATACTTTTGGTTAAATAAACTGTTTCCTCTTCTATAGACGCTTCAATGCTTTTGCTCAGGCAGCTCCCACTCTCTGAAATGTTCTTTTCCCTCTTTACTCCCAGCCTATCACTTCATTATACCCAAGTATTTCAAGGCTCTGATCTATTGAGATTTCTGCCCTAAAGTGCTCAGCCAGAATTAATCTCTTTGTTCATGTTCTCATAGATAGTACTTTTTTTTTCCTTTTTAAAGATAGGGTCTTGCTTTGTAGCCTAGGCTGGCCTTGAAGTCATAGTGATCGTTCTGTCTCAGCCTCCCAAATACACACTATCATACCTGTTTTTTTTTGTGTGTGTGTGTGTGTGGAACCAGGGATCAAACTCAGGACCTTGCACTTGCCAGGCCAGGGAGATAGTTCAGTAGCATAAGTGCCTGCCTGGCAAGCGCAAGATCCTGAGTTCAATCCCTGGTACCAAGAAAATATAATTGATAAATTTCTCCCTGAAGTATAATAGACTCTTAGAAAGGCATTGGCATTAAGTATACACTTGGCTTTCATAATCTTTTTTTTTGTGGGACCAGGGTTCGAACTCATGACCTTGCACTTGCCCAGCAGGCACTTGTGCCTCGGAGCTATCTCCCCAGCCCCAGCTTTCATAATCTTAACATATCTATATAACTGGTAAGTTCTCAGATCAAAAAACAATATAATCAGCACTCCAAAGCATGTCTCAGGGCTCAGCAGGATGGCTCAGTGGTCTAAAGCACCTGCTTGGGAAAGCTTGGGCAGCTTCAGGGACCACATGCTGGGCCAGCCCTGCCCTCGGGGCAGGCTGAGCCGGCCATAAAAATGAGTGAATAAACAAAGGTTCTGAAACAAGAAAAAAAAAAAACAACAAAAAAAAACAAAGCATGTCTCATGTGTACCTCTAGTTACCATGAATAAATTGTATAAAGTAAATGAAAAATAAAGAAAAGAAATGCAAATTTGGATCAGATTCTATATCTGGCTTTTTTTTTGCTTATCTGTGAGATTCATTCATATTATTACTAGTGGTTAAAAATCAGTCCTTCCCATGACTATGAACACTATATTTTGTCTTGTTTTGTTGAGAAAAGCTGAGGTGAGGTCTCTCAACGTTGCCCAGGCTAGCCTTAAACTCATGGGTTGAACCTTTTGCCTCTGTGTTCCAAGGACCTGGGACTACCTATGTGCACTACCACACCTGATCTGAGTATTCTGTTGATGAGCATTTGAGTAAATGATATTATGCACAGCATATTTATGAACTTTCTTGTAGACATCTTTTGGCATATATATACATGCACTGCTGTTGGGAAATGCCTACTTCCATACTGGAGTCGAACTGCTGGGTTTTATTTTATTTTTAAAGAATTATTTATTAAATGCCGGGCGTGGTGGCGCACGCCTGTAATCCCAGCACTCGGGAGGCTGAGACAGGAGGATCAGTGTGAGTTCGAGACCAGCCTGGGCTACAAAAGTGAG
>PVJA010051282.1:0-12821 GCA_004027025.1 Myocastor coypus | reverse complement strand
TTTTTTTTTTTTTTTTTTTTTTTTTTTTTTTTTTTTTTTTTTTTTTTTTTTTTTTTTTTTTTTTTTTTTTTTTTTTTTTTTTTTTTTTTTGCCTTTTTTTGAGATAGGGTCTCGGTATGCAGTTGAGGCTGGCCTTGAGCTCACTTTTGTAGCTCAGGCTGGTCTCGAACTTGCACCAATCCTCCTGCCTCAGCCTCCCAGGTGCTGGGATTACAGGCATGAGCCACCACGCCCGGCAGGAACCCTGTCTTTTGTTAGTCCACCAATCTTGCAATAAATTACTGTATCCTTTTGGGCCTACCTCTTTGTCCATAAAACACAGAAACCTCTTATGTAGTGTGGGTGAACAAATTATCTTTTTTATTAAAAATATTATCGTTATCATTATTATTATTAATTTTTGTATTTTTGGGAAGAGTCTACAGAGTGTTCAGGGTCTCACTACTAGATTAGACTCTCAGTGTAGCCTCCCAAGAGCTGGGAGGTGCATACCACCATGCTCAGTCGCAATTGCTGCCTTAGCATGCTCCAGGGACCGTGCCAGCATGGCAAGCCTGAGGTTCAAACCCTGAGCTGCTACACCTGCTTGAAGGCATTTTAATCCACTGAGCTATTTGGTCAGCCTTGAATAAGTTATAAAATGCATATAAAACTCTTAACACTTTTATCTAAAAATCCTTAGCACTAGTTGAATCTCTTTGTTTTTATACCAAGAAATAGAGCACAAGTATGACATTTTAGGTGACTGAGATTATGGATTATAAAATTCTATTCCTAAATCCAATGACAATGTCATAAATTAGTCTATTCATCCGGGTTTCTTAGTGTCTTTTGATGTAAGTCTTTATCTATAAAATGAGATTACTAGTCACAGTGGTCACTGCTATTTATGAGAATTTAATAAAACTAATGTCTATTAAATTCCCAGGAAAATATTTCAGAGACAATAGTACTCACAAAACATTTGTTACAATAATTATTTATTAATATTTATACAGTGGTTCCTTGGTTCACAAACTTAATTCTCTTCACAACTCTGGTTAGAAGCAAGTTGGATGAGAACAGAATGAAATTCAGTGGTGAAGTTCAATGATACTCTTATGGGGAAATTAGATTTGCTTCTCATTTCAGTTTGATCTGCAGCCATAAACATGGAAAGAATTAAATTTGTGAGGCAAGGCAGCACTGTCATGTGACTTAGCCTATTTTAATAATCACCTGAACTGAGGCCATGAAATTAAAATTTTTAATGTAAATAGGATATTCAGATTTGAGGAAATATATATAAAGAATTTGAATAATATTACCATTGTCATAATTAGTAATCCCTAAAATAAGTTTTTTGTTTTGTCTTTTTGAGACAGGGTCTCGCTATGCAGCTCAGGCTGGCCTTGAGCTCACTTTCGTAGCCCAGGCTGGTCTCGATCTCGCACCGATCCTCCTGCCTCAGCCTCCCAAGTGCTGGGATTACAGGCGTGCGCCACCACACCCGGCTTCTAAAATAAGTTTTAAAGATTCAATATTTTGTGCTCACTACAAGCTCTATGCTTTGCTATAAAGAGACTCATAATATCTACAAATTTATAATTGTACTTTGTTTTAATGAAATAACTGATTAAAGCCCGCAGGTGCACAAGACACACAGCAATAAGTCCAAAACAGTTCTTTCAATGCCTGTATTCCATGGAGTCAAACAAAAATGGACACAGTTCTTTTTGTAATGACATAAATCAATGATAAAAGCAAAATATGCCAAACTCAAGCAGAACTCAATGCTCCATGTTTTCATTGGGAAACAGTAAGACACATATCTGACCTTTGCTTTCCAGACTGTAGCATGTGACCTATTTCAGGAGAGAGAAAAACAGTGTGATCTGTCCATCACATTCCTAGAATAAAGTTGTCATAGCAAATTAATACTAAATAGTTGAAGTTCTTCAGGCACACAAAAATGGACATGTGGCCAAGTATAGTGTGGCTTCAAGAATAATATTTCAAGAATTCAGAGACTATCTTCAAAGATTTGGATTTTAAGTCCTTACTCTTACAATAAACCTTTTTTTTGGCCCCCGCCCTCCTGCACTGACCAACCAGGCCCGCACCCAGATAGGGCCTTAGCAGCAGCATGTGCCCCGCACATGGGAACTGTGCCCCTGCCCGCCTGCACTGACTGATGGAGCCTGTGTCCAGTTGCAGCAGCAAGAAGCTGAGCACAGCAGCCAGACCCATCCAGACACATCTGGACGGGATCAAGATTAGTGGATCTGGACCCAAATTTTGATAGGTGCTAACAGCATAGCTTCACCAAAGTTCAGAGGTAATACAAAATGACAAACATAAGGAGGAAGATGCAATCTCAGGTCCTGAGTCCACCTAGAACAAATTCAGGAGACACTACCATGGAAGAAAATGGGAATCGTGTAGCCAAAATTTCAGCTTTGGTACCATCTACAGGTAAGTGCAGAAAAGTATAGAGAAACTCAGATCAGACATAATACCTGAAGTACAATAAGAAATGTGTGAGTTAATAGAATCTGAAGTGAAAAACAACTGCAGAAAAGGATAGAGGAAATCAGACACTAAATAAACTCTGAAGAAAAAAAAAATCTATAAATCAATAGCATCTAAATAGGGGAACAACTACAGAAAGGTAGAGAGGAGATCACAGGAGAAAGAAAATCTCTGACACAGGTGGACACCCACTCAGGACCCCTCTTCTGTTCCTCTCTTGAACAGAAGCTTTCCTTCCCTCAATAAATATGTTCTGCTCATAAAAAAAGAAACCTCTGAGACAGAAAAAGAAAGTACAACTATAAGGAAAGACTTAAATGCTACTAAAGAAGACATTGATAAAAAATTAGAAAATAGAAAAATGATAGATTCCCTAAATGACCAATATAGGAAAGAAACAGATCACATGAAACAGTTTCAAAGAGATATACAAGTAAATAAAAATTTAAATCACAAGCTGGCAACACCGTATGAATGAAAGTGAAGACAGAGTTCCAGATATTGAAGACACAGTCATAGCTAAGGAGAAGTTAAGAAAGGATCTCTTAAAAACAACTAGGATGCAGGAAAAGAAAATAGTTCAACACCTGCAAGATAACGCAAAAATAAACAATGTGAGATTAACAGGAATCAATGAGAAAAGAGTCAATACAAAGGATATAAATGAGTATGGGCAGAAGTAATAGCAAAAAACTTCCTAAATATGAGAAAACAACTGGACATTCATTAACTGGATATTCAGTAACTGAAGCTACAGAACTCCAAATAACATCAACCCAACTAAAAAAACACCCAGAGTTATAATAGGCAAGATACCAGAAATCCAGCTCAAGAATAACATACTAAAACCTGCTAGAGAAAAGAAACAGATCACATTTAAAGGAAAACCCACCAGAATAATGGCAGATTTTTTTTTAACAAACGATGAAGTCAAGAAGAGCATGACTTCAAGTCCTCCCTAAAAACAAATTCCAGCCCAGACTGCTATACCCTGCAAGACTCTCTTTCAAGTATGAGGGAGAAGTGCAATACTTCCACAACAAGGAGCAATTAAAGAACTTCATGATGACAAAGCAAACTACTAAAAAATATTTTAGAGAGGGATTAAAATGATGTGAACTCCACAAATGAGAAAAGAAACAATCTGCCATATAGAGCAATCAGCTAAACACTGGAAAAACAGAGTTAAACAGTAAGTAAAACACATGTCAATCATAAGTCAGTATATTTCAATTATAACCATCAACATAAATGGACTCAATTCTCCAAGTAAAAGAAATAAACTGGCAGAGTGGATAAGGACGCAAAGTTCAACCATATGCTTTATGCAAGAAACACACTTTACTCATAAAGAAACTCATAGGCTAAAAGTTGTAGCATGGAAAACAATACCAGCTACTATTAAAAAAAAAAAAAGCAGAGGTAGCAATCCTGTTTTCAGATAGTCTAATCTTCAAACCAAGATTGGTCAAACAAAATAAAGAAGGCCACTACATATCAGTTAGGGGAAAAATTCAAGACAAAAAAGTAACACTCATGAATATATATGTGCACCCAACACATAAGCATCAAATTATATAAGACAAATCTTAATGGACATAAACAATCTACTGTCCAATACCACAATCTTAACAGGAGACCTTAACACCATTTTATCCCAAAAAGATAGTTCAAGCAGATAAAAAAAGTTAGCAAAGTAGTCACAGAAATGATTCACAACTTGGAACACCTGGGCTTGGTGGACATACACATAATATTCCACCCAAACACTTCTAAATACACATTTTAGCAGTATCATATGGGATATTTTCCAAAATAGAACAAATACTAGTTCATAGAACATGCTTCAGTATATACAAGAAAACAGAAATTATCCCATGCATATTATGTGACCATAGTGCAATGAAACTGGAAATAAATGACAAAAGAAACCACAAGAATGCCAGAAATATAGGGAAATTAAACCACAACCTTCTCAGCAATGAGTGGGTTACAGATGCAATTAAACAAGAATTTAAACAATATCTACAATTTAATGAAAACACAAACACAACTTACTGGAAGTTATGGGATGCAATGAAAGCAGTTCTTAGAGGGTGATTCATAGCTCTGAACTCACACATTAAGAAAACACAATGGGAATAAATAAATACTTTCATGGAGCACCTAAATCAACTAAGAAAGGAAGAAAAAATGAAACCAAAGGCCCAAAGATGAGAGGAAATTATAAAGATTAGAGCAGAAAATAATTGAATCGAGACAAAGAAAATAATACAAAGAATTAATGAATCAAAAGCTGGTTCTTTGAAAGATTAAATAATCCCACAGTTAACTTCATCAAAAAGGAAAGGACTCAAAATCAGGCAATAAGGAATGAAAGTGTGAGAATTCTACAGACCCAGCAGAGATTGAGAGGATCATGACTAGCTCCTTTGAGTGTCTTTACTGTCACATAATTGAAGACATACATGAAATGGACAGGTTCCTAGAAAGGTACAAATTACCAAAACTGAATCAAGAAGATATAAGAACATTCAATAACCCAATAACAGCCAGTGAAATACAAAACATGATAGAAAGACTGCCAACAAAGAAAAGTCCAGGTCCGGATGAATTCACCACTGAAAGAAATTTATAGAAAACATAATACCCATACTTCTCAAATTCTTCAATGAAATTGAAAAGGAAGCAATCCTCCCAAATCATTGCTAGAGGCAAGTATTACACTGATACCAAAGCCAGAGAGAGATGCAACTAAAAAAAAGACATACATGCCAACTTCTCTCATCAATATAGATGCCAAAATCCTCAATAAATCTTCACCAACAGAATACAAAAAATCATTAAGAAGATTATACAACATGGCAAGGTAGGATTGATTCCAGGGATGCAAGAATGGTGCAATATATTCAAATTTATAAATATAGCACACTATATCAGTAGAGCCAAAGTCAAAAATCACATGATCTTCTCAATTGATGCAGAAAAGACTTTTGACAAAGTCCAACACTTATTCATGTTCAGAGTCCTACAGCAAATTGGAATAGATGGTTTCTATCTCAATCTGATAAAAGCCATCTATAGCAATTCGACAGTTCACATAATTCTAAATGGGGAAAGACTGAAGTCTTTTACTCTAGAATCTGGTACAAGACAAGGATGTACTCTATCACCACTCCTACACAATATATTTCTGGAATCATTAGCTTCAGCCATTAGATAAGAGAGAGAAATAAAAGGAATGAGAATAGGTAAAGATGAAGTTAAATTCTCATTATTTTCAGAAGACATGACAATTTATTTGGAAGACGCAAAATGCTCTACCAAGAATTAATACACAAATTCAGTAGCATAGCAGTATACAAAGTCAACACACAAAAATCAGTAGCATTCCTCTGCACAGATAAGAAACACACTAAGAGAGAAATTAGAGAAACATTACCTTTTATGATAGCACCTAAGAAAATATTTGGGAATTAACTCAACTAAAGAAGTAAGAGAGCCTTTCACTGAAAACAATAGTACTATGAAAAAAACAGATACCTGAGGATTTCACAAAATAGAAAGATATTCCCTTCTCCTGGATAGGAAAAAGTAACACTCTGAAGATGGTCATACTCCGTAAATTTACACACAGGTTTAACGCAATCCATATCAAAATAGCATCATTATACCTCACAGACCTGGAGAAGTCATTCCTAAAATTTATTTGAAACCAAAATACCTAGAATTGCAAAAACAATCCTGGGCAACAAAGACAAGGGAGGAGGCATTACAATTCCTGACCTAAAGTTATGCTACAAAGCTACAGTGATAACATCAGCATAGTATTGGCAAAACATAGACCCAAGGATCAATGGAGTAGATAAGAAGATGCAGAAGCAAATACAAACACACTGAGCCACCTTATCTTTGACAAAGGGGCCAAACGTGTTTACTAGAAGAAAGATAGCCTCTTTAACAAATAGTGCTGGAAAAACTGGCTACCTAGATGCTGAAAACTAAAACTTCAACCAAGTCTATCACCATGCACTGACCTAAGGTCAAAATGGATAAAGATCTAACTATTAAAACAGAAACACTAAATCTCCTTGAAGAGCAAGTAGGTGGAAATCTAGAAGACATCGGGGTAGGCAAACAGTTCATGGACAAAAATGAAAATGGACATGCAACACGTGAATCAACAACTGGGACCTACTCTTCCTGAGAAATATATGCACATATATTTAATGAATATATGTGAATATTTTATGTAATTTTAAAATTTATATAATTTTATGTCAGAGAAAAACTTGAAAACGTAGAGGTAGGCAAAGAGTTAAAGGACAATAATCAAAATATACATATAAAATTTGAAAAAAATCAACAAATATAACCTCCTCCAGCTAGGAATTTTTTGCACATTAAAAGAAATTACGAACAAAGTGAGAAGACAACCCACAAATTTTGAAAAGATTTTAACTGATAAGTATTCAGACAAGGGTCTTCTATCTAGAATTTATAAAGAACTAAAAATCATTAGGGTTCCAAAATTCAAAGACCCAATCCAGAAATGGGCATCTGAGATGAACACACACTTCTCAGAGAAAGAAATGCAGCAAGCATACAAATACATGAAGAAATGTTCCACATCACTAGCCATTCATGAAATGCAAGCTAAAACAACACTTAGATACCACCTCACCCCAGAAAGAATGGCTATCATAAAGAAACCAATCAGCAACAAATGCTGGACAGGCTGTGGGGAAAGAGGAACCCTTCTCCACTGCTGGTGGGAATGCATATTGGTGCACCCATTATGGAAAGCAGTGTAGAGGATCCTTAAAACACTAGAACTGGAAATCCCATTCAATCCAGCTATCTCCCTACTGAGAATATTCCCAGAAGAACTGAAAACATAATACTATAGCAATATCTGTGCACCTATGTTTATAGCAGCCCAATTTGTAATAGCCAAATCTTGGAAACAACCATAATGCTCATCATCTGAAGAATGGTGAAAATGATGTGATATTTTTATACAAAGGAATATTACTCAGCTATAAATAATTATAAAATAGAAGAGTTCATATACAAATGGATGTATCTTGAAGATATACTCATAAATGAAATAAACCAGACCTAAATGTGTAAATATTAAATAGTCTCACTAGTTTAAGAACCCAAAAGAAAAAAAAAATAAAAATGGAGGGGCATAACAAAGCTGAATGGAAATCAAGTATTTAATGGCTAAAGAATGAAGTGACTGCAAGGATAAATATAGTATACTTGGCAGGAGCAAAACCATGCAAAGGATTAATTAGATAATAGTCATAAGAACTTTAAAATGGTTTATCACACTGAGGATAGCAATGTGTAACTCTAAAACTATGCGTGGAATGCCTGTCATTCTGGTCCTTCAGATGTGTGCTGCTTCCAATGTAATTTTAGTTGCTGCTATACTCTCTTTCTCTCAAGTAAATGGTAAGTTTACAAAACAAAACAAACAAAATTGCATTAAATGAGAGTAAGAGACTAGGAAAAACACCATAGGATTGACTGTCTACAATTTTGTATATACTTAGATTTCTAAATTCCTGTGTAAAATTGTGTAACTGATTTTATCACATTCTATAGAGATGTATTAGAATATCTATGATTGATGGATAATACCAATCTCATGCTAAGTCTAAGATATTTGATATTCAGAAAGACAATGATGTTAAACTCAAGTGCCTATGTAGTAGAGTAATAGTATGCTAAGCTTTTTTTTCTGAAGGGTTAAAAATATAATTTTATGAACCAAAAATTGGAGAAAAATAATGTCTACTAGTATATTCAATATTTTGGCCCTAGCCCTTCAAGGTCAGTGAGGGCTCAGGACATAAAAGAACCTGTTCTATAACATTCTATAACTCAGTGGTTTCCCAAATATTCTGTTCAGGTATATTATGGCACTATAGAGGAAAGGGTTTGAAAATATACAGTTACCTAAGGAGAGTCACATAGAAAGAAAACATTCTCTTAGTCTTTCACAGAGAACAAACTAGTCAAGCAATGGCCATGACTCATCCAGATGGCTGACACCGACAACAGTTCTACAAAGCACTGTAAATGGTTCTAAAGTAAATCCTGAGGCAATTTGACTGACCTTGGGATATACAAAAGTTACTTGTTTTGTTATACAGGTCTTGCTTTAAGTTTCCCTTAAGTACCTAGCAGAAAAGTTTAACTACGAGGCTTAAAACACAAAGATAGGTTATTATGCTGAACAGCAAAAGGCTTAAATCAACATCTTCCATTGTGCCAGTTTAGCCAAAACCCCACTTCAATTATAGAACACTGAATTATGTAAACAACTCCTTTCTCTTAGTTCAATGTGAAGAAATTTTTTGTAGCAACAATGTTTAGTAAAATTATCACTTCTGCACTTTGTGCTCTGTATAACTGCTAGGAGGACAACAATATGTATTGTATCAAATGCTGGAAATGTACTATTAACATGTTTTGAAACCATCACATTGTTATTTCTTATTAAATGCAATACAAAGAAAAAGTTTTTAACTTTCTTCGTGGAAGAATGATTTCTTTGGAGCAATGCAGGACTGTCATTTTGTTATTTATAGACAAATAACCAACCCATTAGTATTTCTTATTGTTTACTCACTTTACTCTTCTCAAAATTTTCTGAATGTTCATATATTCTATGAAATTGCCCCATAGTAAGTTTACTTTTCATACATTTTCATTGAATTATTTTAGATATCTACTGTGTTCGATCTCTTAAAATAAGTATTCCTGCTCTGGGGAAATAGCTCAGTGGCTAAAGTGCCTTCCTGGCAAGTACAATGTTCTGGGATCAATCCCTGGTACAAAAAAAAAAAAAAATTCCTGTTTGTGAATATGATGATTCATATGCAACAAGATGTCTTTTCTTTTCAGCAAGGAATTCTATACAGTGGACAGACTCAATTTCTACCTCACAATTATGATTTTTAGTTTGTTTAAATGCTTAATAAATGCACAATCTGGCTTCATATATATAAACACACACACACACACACACACACACACACACACACATATATATATATATATATATATATATATATATATATAGTTTATATTTGTGACATCCATATTATTCAATTTTTTAAATGGAATTTTAAAATCTAGGTTATTATGAAAATACTCATTCTTGTCCAGTGTACACAATTATTAAATCTATATAAAATTATAACAAAATTTGAGATTTACATCAGACTCCTTTTCTATCTGAATAAAGTTAAATCCCAATAAAATGCCTTGAGGGTAGTGTTAAATAAAATATTATTCAATAACATTTTTTTGCTTATCTCATCATTAGAAAATATGTTGTCACTATTGTTTTAATGTAATAAGATGTTACAAGTACAAACTTACTCATATTAAAAACAAAACCATACACTAATATCTGTTAATCTAAACTGATCTGATGATGAAAATACGTAATATAACCACTGTTAAATTTTTTAAAAATAAAATAAATTTAAAAACCCAGCTTTTGGATTCATTAAAAAAATAAATAAATCAAACCATAACAACCTCAAAGAGTCATTTTTGTTTAGTCCCTTGGAATACAAAGACATATAAGTATGGTAAGCTGGTATGTGATGCTTTCTAAAAGAATAGATCAAAATACATAATCTTGAATGGTAATAAAGGAGTCTTTATCATTAAGATGCTGAAATGTTTCATGTCTTACACACACACACAGGATTTCCAATACACTTGATTATTATTCACATTTCTTCACAATAAAGGTGAACAATTTACATCACCTTATACTAAGCTCACTATTGAATTAAACATTTATTTATATTTTATCATAATATACGGGAAATATTTGCTTTTTATTATTGCAACATAAAATTCTATGGTTTCCTTTGATGCTTAGTTGTTTTACTACACAAGACTGACTTCAGCTCAAGACATCAATTTCAAGAAGCTAATATAAATTTATTAACCAATTTTCGTATTTTATGCGGAAGCATCGCATTTTTAAATTCCATTTAAATTAGCCATTTTGAAATGGAAGAACTGCTACTCATTTGTTCGCCTTGATTTTCATGCTCTGTCATCTGCTCTGCTAAGTCACTTGGAGACAGACAAGAGCACCGCTTCTTTGTGCATCACACTGAGAGGGACTGTAGCCAGGGGACCTGGAGGTCTTGATTTCATTCTTTCTTGTAGAATATTGCTTGCTTCAAAAAGAAAGTGGTATAAAATAAACTGCAAAATAGTTACCTGAAGCTACTGAAAACAGGTGTTATGGCCCATAAGGAATTACTGTTATTCCGCAAGACATATTTTGCTTTTATTTATAATAAAAAAGCAGTAAACTTGTGATTAGTAACAAGTTATAAAACAACAACTGGTAATTTAAATAATTTGTGTTGTGTTGCCAAGTACTATGATTAAAATGGGAATGAAACCTCACTAGAATTTTAGTGAGACTATATCAATTTGTAGAGCTTGTGAACAATTATTGTAAATTTTCTATAACATAGCAAGTAGGATGCATTATCTTGTGAGTATATTCTTCAAAAGTACTGCTAACACTATTATAATTAAGTCATTCAAACATTCAAAAATTAAATAAATTTGAAGCCTGTACTCGTAAAAGAAAGATATCAAAACTTTTGAAAATATTGGATACTTTATTGTCAGCAGCACATGTGGTAGAGACACTAAAAAAGAAAAATAAATAAGAAAGCTTTTATTAGTGATCCAGAGAGTGTAAGAAATTGATATTCACTACTTATATTAAAATATATGAAGTGTCAGAGGTCTGTAGGAAGGTGTTTTTTGAAAGAATTTCAAAAAGCCATGTATTTATTCTAAATGTTGGCTTCAAAAGCATGAACTTAAAGACTGCTCCTCCATCCTACCAAAAGTTTGACTCTTTTTCAAAGAATAAAAGTGAAGTGGATTCCAATCTCTTGCCTCTTAGGTGTAGAGCCATAGCAAATGTAATACCCTTTTCTAGCCTAGAGTTTTAATTTGATTCTAGAGCGAATGATAACAGTCATTGTCTTTCACTCCCCAGCCTTTAGCAAACCTAGCTTTAGGATGAATTCTACAAAATCTAGAAGTTAGGAAAAACACAGAAACTGTCAAAGCAAGAAAAAATACAGGTTGCTCTAAGAAATGTAGAACAAATTTCAAATTTTCATAAAAATGTATGGCTAATATAAACATGCTTAAAATTGTTTTATTATAATATCATAGTTTAAGATAGCGATTATAAGTACTGAGTAACATTCCAGAAAAAAATACCCTCTGTTGTAAATAACAAGAGCTTCCACGCTCCACAATTAGTGTTAAAGAAACATAAGAAGGAAATGGCTCTTTATTCTTACAATTATACTGCTACAACATGAGAACATTTTTACTATATTTTTTGGGATAAACTATATATAATGCCTGCCTTTATCCTGTGAATGACATAAAGAAGCAAAGACTTAACACTCAGAAGAGAAAATTATCTTTTGGATTATAGATAGCTATTTATCTACACTACATTGTCATCTAAATATTCATATTGGTGGGAGATACAAAAGTTACATGTTTTATTATACAGATTTTGCTTTAACTTGCCCTTAACCACCCAGCAGAAGTTTAACCATGAAGCATAAAAAGTAAAGCTAGCTTAGTATGCTGAGCTGTAAAAGGCTTAAATCAACAGCTTCCAACATTCCCAGTTCTGCCAATAACCCACTACGATTATCGAATATTGGACTGTGTATAAGACTATTTTGTCTTGGTTCAACGAAAAGAAATTTTGTGCCAATAGTGATTAGGAAAATTATTATGTCTGCGTCCTGTGCTCTGAATAAGTACTGCAAAGACAACAATATGCATTATATTAATTATTGTGGCTGTACTAAGTTGTCTTGAAAATGTGTCACTGTTGTTTCTTATTAAAAGTAATAAAAAATTAAAAAATAAAAAATTCATATTGACAATTTTATTATGTAAGAAAATTCTGTATGTGTTATGATAATTACATCAGCCTATAATCTTTTGTTGTAATGGGACAAAAAATTAACAAGTCTGGGTTGAGACAGAACAAATGTTTTCTGTAGAAACTGTAACAAGAGAAAAAGTTTAAAATTGTTGACAAAGTTACAACTATATATGTATTTTTTAATACAAGTGAGTTATGGTGTTAGTCTGTATCAAACTCATTCCTTTATCTCTTAAAATGCATCAAGTCACTCCTGGAGTTCAACTGTATTGATGTTTTTCTTATCCGTACCTTTTGATGCCTGCATAGTATGGTTTGCTTG
>PVJA010051281.1:0-12928 GCA_004027025.1 Myocastor coypus | reverse complement strand
TATGCAGTTCAGGCTGGTCCTGAGCTCACTTTTGTAGCCCAGGCTGGTCTCGAACTCGCACCAATCCTCCGGCCTCAGCCTCCCAAGTGCTGGGATTACAGGCGTGAGCCACCACGCCCGGCTGGGCAGAACATTCTTAAACATCAGCACTTCTGGGTTTTTTTTTTTTTTTTTTCCCCACCCCACCTCCCTTTCAAGCAATTTTTATTGGATTATGAGAACCTGACGGGGTGCCGGTGGAGTAAAGCCCAACAGTTGAGGACATTTAAGACCTGCCCCCTAGCGGGTTTTAACTCTGAAGCTTCATCATCCTTGTTCACAAGGCCCCTTACTCTCTGCTGCCGTTCTGTTCCAGAGTTTCTTCACAGTCACTTACACCTGTGTTAGCCTTCTGCTCCAGCTTGGACACAGGTGTGTGCGCCGTTGCTCAGGAGTTGCGAATTTAAAGTGAGGTTAAAGTGTAGGCATCCATGTATAGATTAATTGTTTTTCCTCTTGGTAATTTTTGTTTAAGTAGTTCACCATAGATTTTATTGTCCCTAAGTTCTGCTGTGATTTAACAATAGTATATGTGTTCTGGAAGGCCCCAGAGGGCTCAATAACCGGGTGCAGGCAGTGTCCATGAGCAGCCAGGAGGGTCGTCTCATTCACCGTTGTCTTTCCCGTGTTGGTTTCCTGCTCCCTAGACGACCACTGTCTCATTTCTATCGTCTTTTCCTAGGTTGGCTGTGTATAACTGTCACTCGGCAGCTTTCTTCAGTCTTGTCTCCTTGGAGTTTTCAATCAGTGGATTCCAGAGAAGCTGCACAGAAACCCATTAGGGGAGGCATCTGGGCTTCACGCGTGCTCATGTCTGGCTCAGGAGCAGTGCCTGCTTACACATTCGAGTAGTCACGTGGTTGAAGTTGTTATCAAGCTTACTTTTAATTCATATATAAAGCATCACATCTCTCTCCAGGAACAACAATACGATGTATTATGGGCAAGTTGGAATAGAATCACTAATCTATGGTTTTGGTGAGCTCCCAAATAGAGGAAACGGAAGTCTAGGGTACCATCTGATCTACCATTCTGGTACACATACATTCACTAGTTTATCCCTCCACAAGGCCATTTCCTTTGGGTCTTTCCTTGATCAAATCACAGTCTTATTTTCTTTTTGTCTTTTTTTTTTTTTTTTTTTTTTTTTTTTTTTTTTTTTTTTTTTTTTTTTTTTTTTTTTTGTGGGACCAGGGTTCGAACTCACGACCTTGCACTTGCCCAGCAGGCGCTTGTGCCTCGGAGCTATCTCCCCAGTCCCTCTTTTTGTCTTTTTGAGACAGGGTCTCGCTGTACAGTTCAGGCTGGCCTTGAGCTCAGCTTTGTAGCCCAGGCTGGTCTCGAACTCTCACCGATCCTTCTGCCTCAGCCTCCCAAGTGCTGGGATTACAGGCATGCACCTCCACGCCCGGCTACACAGTCTTATTTTCTATTTGGTGTTTTCTCTTGAATTATTCAGGCTTCAGGCTTTGTTCATTTTACTACATGCATATTGATTTTATGCTGTCATATCCAAGGTATTTCTGGTATGTGCATTGCAAATATTTTTCTTTAACTGTATCATTTACATTCCATAACATACAAAGATTTCAGTTTCTCTAATTTTGATGGCTTCTAGATTGTACGCTGAGGCAACACTTTTTCACATACCTAAGATATTTGACTGAAAATTCTCAAGTATTCAAATATATATTTCCCATTTGAAGATGTAAGTTAATGTCATATGTAGAGAATAGATTTTATGTTTCAAAGTATATTATGCCAGTCCAATAGTATGTTTTATTTTATTTATTTGTTTGTTTGTTTGTTTATTTATTTATTTTTGGCTTTTTGAGACAGGGTCTCACTATGCAGTTCAGGCTGGCCTTGAGCTCACTTTCATACCCCAGGCTGGTCTCGAACTCGCACCGATCCTCCTGCCTCAGCCTCCCGAGTGCTGGGATTACAGGCGTGCGCCACCACACTTGGCCAATAGTATATTTTAAAATCTTGTGTATTAGACAAGCCGTACCTCTTGTTTAGTATTTATTATTTTCAAACATAAATTTAGAACAGCGATATTTCCAATGAGCTGTCAGAGCATTCATTAGATATTAATCTAGTTACATGCTGTTTGTATTGGCTCCTGTGAGCCCGGCTTTCGGGATGGTGGACACATGCAGCTGGGTCTCATCAGCAGGCCAACCTGTGCTCCTGTTCTGCTGTGGCTTTCCTAGTGAATTCCACTCTGGTGTCAGATTTCCTGTGTGGGGTCTGTAGGTTGCTGGAGAATGCGTCGGTGACCCACGTATGGAGGCAGTATTGAAAGCTCGGGCTCATTTCAGCTTTTCACGAGCAGAGCTGAATGGTTCCATGCAGTCAGTTCCAGTCTCCTTCCCATAAATCGTATGTGTGATGATTTAGGAGGCGGTGGCCTTTAAGGACGTGGCTGTGCACTTCACTGTGGAGGAGTGGGCTTTGCTAAATCCATCCCAGAAGACGCTCTACAGAGACGTGATGTCAGAGACGCTCAAGAATTTGGCTGCTATTGGTAAGCAAGGTAACATTTTTCTAATTCATTCTATTTGGGAGTATTGATTCTTATCAGTGTAGTTTTATTCATTAGTATATGCAGATATTTTGGCGAACATTTCAGGCATGGTCACATTTCACCTTGAATGTAAGTAAAATCTGTTAATCTTTTTTTACTTTATTTTTATTTTTATTTATTTTTTATTCTATTTTATTTCTTGTTTCAGAATTTTGTTTGTTTATTTATTCATTTTCATGGCCAGCTCAGCCTGCCCTGAGGGCAGGGCTGGCGCAGCATGTGGTGCTGGGGATCCAACTGTGGTCCCTGCAGCCGCCCAAGCTTTCCTAAGCAGGTGCTTTAGACCACTGAGCCATCCCGCCCGGCCCTAATCTTTTAGTAACATAGCAATTACTCATTTTTGTTTCTACACCTTAGGACAATACTGTAATAATCAGCAAATTGAAGAGGAGTGCAAATGTTGGAAGAGAAATCTAAGGTAATTTGCACTTGAAGTCACAAGTAATGCTTCTCAAGAGTCAGAGAACAAGCACCAGTTGTAAAACCGTGCAAGAGATGCACAAGTGAGGCCAAATTCAAAATTGATTTGCTTCTATAACTTCCCTGAAACTCACAGTTTGAACATCTACAATGTATCAGCTGAATATCTAAAACCTTCTAACATTCTAATATTAGAAGCTCAGGGCGTACTGATACTGTGACCCAAGTGACATTATCTAATGTACTAGAAGAAACTTTGTTCACATTCAGGATTATAAAAGTGTTCTGTGAAATTACCTCTAGGCATTAGTTGTAAGCTTATATGAAACAGATTTTCTTTTCTTTTAATATTTTTTATTCTTTAAAGAACACAAAATAATAAAAAGCATTAGAAATGATACAGAATTTCACTAAACAAAGTAACAACAATTCAACAGTGGTTAGGGGCTGGGGAGATAGCTCCGAGGCACAAGTGCCTGCTGGGCAAGTAAGTGCAAGGTCGTGAGTTCGAACCCTGGTCCCACAAAAAAAAAAAAAAACAAAAAAAACATTCAACAGTGGTCCCTGTATTGCATGATGTCATCTTCAAATTAGCTATTTAGATTACCAGACATAGGGGGTGCTGGGGAGATAGCTCGGTAGAATAAGCACTTGTGCAAGTGCAAGGGCCTCAGTTCAATCCCCAGTTCCACCAAAAATAAATAAATAAAATTTTAAAAAATAGATTATCAGACATAGACATGCAAAATAGATTTTAAAAAATCCCCCCAAAACAACAAAAATGAAAGTTATAAGAAAATATAAAGAAAAAAGTAAAAAGTACAAAAATTTAAACAGATTTTATGTTTAGATTTGAACTCAAATCAAAGGTATAAGCCGGGCGTGGTGGCTCACGCCTGTAATCCCAGCACTCGGGAGGCTGAGGCAGGAGGATTGGTGTGAGTTCGAGACCAGCCTGGGCTACAAAAGTGAGTGCAGGACCAGCCTCAACTGCATAGCGAGACCCTGTCTCAAAAAGACAAAAAAAAAAAAAAAAAAAAAAATCAAAGGTATATAATTAAGTATCCATGTGTTTCCTAAAGCCCACTTAAATTCATACTGTCATTATTTATATGTAGTAAACACATTTAGTATTTGCAAAATTGGTAACACTGCAGAAATTGAAACAAATTTTAACATTTTGATAATAGCTGTTTTCAAGTAATCTTCCATAGCATTCAGTCCCTTCTTTCAGAATGTGTAGAGGGCACCTGCCTGTACTATGTAGTGGGATTCTCCTGGAGTACAGCATCATGAAAATGTCTGTGAAGGTTTTTAGAAAAGTACAAATAGTACCTTGATTTCATCCAGCTGAGCTCCTGTGTGTATTCTGCCAAAAGTTAAAGGAATCACATTAGAATAATAAGGGCAAAGTTATATTTATAGCAGCACAATGCACTGTAGCTCTGCTCTGGAAACACCCTTGATGTCTGCTCACAGAAGAGTAGATTAAGAATAGATGAGAGAGTCCAGGAGCGGTGGTACATGCTTGGCTTCTCAGAACTCAGGGAAGTTGAGGCAGGACGATCACAGCCATGCTCAGTGTGGGCAACTGGTGAGATCCTGTCTGAAAATACAAGATAAAAGGTGGGGGGTGTAACTCAGTGATAAAGCCTGGCATTAAATCCCCAGTTCTGAAAATAATGTGATACATATACATAATGGAATTGTATTCACTAGAAAATTAAATAATGTCATTTAGCCAAAAGATGGATTAATCTTGAGTTCACAATGGTAAGTGAAAGTGAGACACAGGCAGTTGAATGTCATATGCATGAGAAACTCTAAGAATTAAGCAATGAAATGAAAGCAAGTGGTAACATAAACAAGAACAGACTTTTCAAGATAGGGAAGAGATTTATTTATTTATTTTTTAAACACTTTCTTTTTTTTTTTTTTTTTTCCTTTTATTTAATTTTATTTATTTATTTTTTTCTTGTTTCAGAGCCTTTGTTTGTTTATTCACTCATTTTTATGGCCAGCTCAGCCCACCCCAAGGGCAGGGCTGGTGCAGCATGTGGTGCCGGGAATCAAACTGTGGTCTCTGAAGCCGCCCAAGCTTTCGCAAGCAGGCGCTTTAGACCATTGAGCCATCCCACCGGGCCCCAGGGAAGAGATTTAGTGGGAAGGGACACTTTCAGGGACAAATGCTATAAAAATAATCATCATATATCAATTCCCCCAAAATGAAAGTGCATGTTGTATATTGCAAATGTGGATTATAAGTTCCCTATTAGTTTTTCAATGAAAGCCTTTTTAGGCAATCTTCCAGAGTCTACATTAAATTCATAGTCAAATATGATTAAGTAGCATTACTCCAGATTAGCTCCGGGTAAACCATTAAGAGGAAGACAATTTTCAGTGTAATTGATTTATTACTCTTTTCTTTTATAGAAGAGAAGACATAGGGAAGTGCTGTCACTATAAATTTTGGTATCAACATGGAGCAATGTCTTCTTGGACTCAAGATCCAAATCTGGACATGAAACCTCTTGGTATACAACCAGCTCTGAGCCCTGCTTGTGGTTTCCCCCTGGCTGGTCATTCGTCACTAAATATGCCCGTCAGGGTTCTTAATGCCCTCAAATTATATGAGTATCAAGGACCTCAGAAGCAGCTGTCTAACAGTAATGAACATGGGAAAACCTGCACTGATTTCCGGTTTCTTCAGAAGAGTGCAAGAACGAATCCTGAAGAGAGACACTGTGAATATGAGCAGTGTAGAAAATCTAACTCTGATTGCACTGGCAGAACTCACATTGGAGAGAAAGCCTTTGATACACCCAGCGAGAAAAATCATAGGGGTGTATCTATCTCTGTGTGTACACAAAGAGGAAAAGCTTTTACTTCTGATCATGGTATTCAAACACATGAAAGACCTTATATGTCAGAAAAACCCTATTTATGTGAGCACTGTGGGAAAACCTACACTAGCAAGTCTTCATTTGGTATACATAAAAGATGTCACAAAGTGGGGAAAAGGTATGTATGTAAGCAGTGTGGGAAAATCTTCCTTTATTACAGTTCCTGTTTCAGACATAGAAGAGTTCATACTGGGCAGAAACCCTATATGTGTAAGCAGTGTGGGAAAGCGTTCACTGATAACAGTTCACTTCGTAGACATAAGATGAGTCATACTGGAGAGAAACCTCATGTATGTCAGCAATGTGGAAAAGCTTTTAATAGACACTGTAGTTATCAGGCACACGAACGAATTCACACTGGAGAGAAACCCTACACATGCAAACAGTGCGGGAAAGCATTCACTCAACGTAGCGGTTGTCAAGCACATGAACAAATTCACACTGGAGAGAAGCCCTACACATGCAAGCAGTGCGGGAAAGCATTCACTCAACGTAGCTCTTGTCAAGCACATGAACAAATTCACACTGGAGAGAAGCCCTACACATGCAAGCAGTGCGGGAAAGCATTCACTCAACGTAGCAATTGTCAAGCACATGAACAAATTCACACTGGAGAGAAGCCCTACACATGCAAGCAGTGCGGCAAAGCTTTCAGGCAACGCCATGGTTGTCAGGTACATGAACAAATTCACACTGGAGAGAAGCCCTACACATGCAAGCAGTGCGGGAAAGCTTTCAGGCAACGCCGTAATTGTCAGGTACATGAGATAGTTCACACGGGAGTGAAACCCTTTGTGTGTCAGCAGTGTGGGGAGGGCTTCACTAGTAACAGCTCATTTTATGTGCATAAAAAGTCACACCATGGAAAAACCCCACATATGTAAGCAGTGTGGGGAAGCCTTGCAAAATACAGCTCGCTGCATACACATAAAAGGAGTCCCATTGTGTAGAAACCCTACGCTACGGTGAAAGTAATGAAAGAAGGTTTGCATCAGCTGTACCACTGAAGAATACACGGGAGGAGGACCTTGTGTGTGTAAGATGTAGGCGATTCTTCAGTGGCTCCAGCAATCACACACTTAAAAATATCACAGGAAGTTAACTGTAATAGTTCCCCAGGTGCATACAATTATGTGTTAGCAGGTTTAATATTTTGGTTGCCTTTTTGTTTTTTTAATGATTGTAGGGCACTGAAATCCTAATTTTTGTTAATTGTCATTTTCCCACTATGTGCTCCATGAACTCTTGGTGTGCACATTTGATTTTTATTTCTTTGCAATGTAGGTTTCAAATTGGGCATTGTATTTTGTAATTATGGTGTATATTTTAAAAATCTTTTGTATGTGTGTTACACTGTGTTCAACTATTTTCAAAACTCTGCTACATTTCCCTTATCTGTATCCCAACCTAATTACAGGTTACATGTGGTGCATAATTTTGCCTGTTTTTTATCTCAAGAGCCATTATTATGTATATCCAGTTTTAAGCATTTGTTTTACTATAAATTTTATTTTCATGCTCATATTGCAATGGTTCATTTTGGTGGTAACTTTTAGATCAGTTATTCCAAGAAGCACACGTTGCTGTGGGTCACCCCCAGCTGGAGAGCCTAGCAGGAGTCACCTTTTCTCAAGCAGGAAATAATAAAGTATACTAAATATTGTTTTCACGAGCCAAAGTTATAATTGTCCAGTGAGAACATACTGCAAGGAGTTTTGACAGGGTTGAAGTTTGTTTAAGAGAATGATTTTATATTATTTGTATTGAAACAGCCCTCTATTGTGTTCCAAACAGTATATACAGCATATATCATTTGGTTTTTGTTAATCATTCTATTTGTAGGCAGGAAATCTAAATAATGGTGTGAAATAGAATCTGTGTCATGAAAAGTATCAGTGTTCAGTAAAAGGGAAAATTTAGTAATTTTTGTAATTCAAATATGTTCTGTTTTACTACTTTCAGCGATAAATCTAGGTAATTGCCCTTCTGTTACCATCTGGCGGCTGCAGTGATAATCACTCCAGCCACTTGAAGTCTTGTAGAAGCTGTCCATGTGAGGCTGGAATAACAGGATGCACAAATCAAATTTCTGATGATGAGAGTTAAAAAGGAGCCACTTTTGACTTACAATCCTTTTTTTTTTTTTTTTTGTGGGGCTGGGAATTGAACTCAGGTGCTTGTGTTTGCCAGGCAAGTGCTTATTCTACTGAGCTATCTCCCCTGTCCCTGACTTACAATCCTTGACTGACTCTTGTATTCTCTGCAAAGCCCAAGGTAAGTTGAAAACAAGAGAGAAATGCATTGGATTTCTAATCTACTGAACAGTATGCATTATCTTATTTATGCTCAGATACTGAAATTGGCCGGTAAGGGGTAAGTGCCAATAAAACTAGGTCTGTTTTATAATAGAATATGAGATATTTCATGTAATTTCTGCAATACAATACACTGTGGGATAGTGTTTCATTGGTTGGTTGTTGATTGATTGATTGATTGATTGATTGATTGATTGATTGCGGTACTGGGGATCAAACTCTGAACCTTGTACTTGCTGGGCAGGCACTTAAGGTTTGTTTGTTTTAAACACCATTGAGGGGCCCGGCAGGATGGCTCAGTGGTCTAAAGCACCTGCTTAGGAAAGCTTGGGCAGCTGCAGGGAACGCGGTTCGATCCCCAGGCACCACATGCTGCACCAGCCCTGCTCTCGGAGCAGGCTGAGCCAGCCATAAAAATGAGTGAATAAACAAATAAAGGTTCTGAAACAAGAAATAAAATAAAATAAAAATTTCAAAAAAAATAAACACCATTGAACATGGAGCTAATTTCGCTGTGGCTCATTTCTAACTTTCATCATCAGGAATTTGTTTTGTGCATCCTGTTATTCCCGCCTGAGATGAGATGGCCCAAGTAGAGGATGTTTAATCCTGAGCAATCTACTCGTAACACTTTATTTATTTATTTATTTATTTATTTATTTATTCTCTTTTTGAGACAGGGTCTCGCTGTACAGTTCAGGCTGGCCTTGAGCTCAGTTTTGTAGCCTAGGCTGGTCTCGAACTCTCACCAATCCTCCGCCTCAGCCTTCCGAGTGCTGGGATTACAGGCGTGCGCCACCACGCCTGGCCTGTACTCGTAACATTTTAGCATCTGAAAATCTTGCTTGTATTAGATGTTTATCTGTTAGTATTGCATTTTGTGCTTCTGTTCTTTGAAGCTTTCCCTCCGTTGTACAATGTTAATCAAGCACAGAGAACACAGGCCTTGGCCAAAGCCATGCGCTTCACTGTATGTTCTGTGTCTTATGCCATGTCACAAGTACAGGTTCAGAAGAGCTGCATTTGATTCATCTCGTGGGCCATCCTAGAAGGAGACCGTGATCCCAGAATGGCAAAAGATGTAAAGGAAAGAATGCCCCAGGACAGGTGAGCAGCGTGCAGGTGCGAATGCCCACTTCAGAAAGCAGAGCCAATCTAAGCAGTCTAGTGATGCACCTCAGGGTCCTTATCAAACAAAAATAATCCAAATATAAATTACCTTATAATTAGAGCAGTTTTAAGCAATTCTGTGTTAAAGGATTTTTGACTTCTGGAAGAGTACCCCCGGCCTGGAAATGACTTGATCCTATTTTGCTTATATAGAGAGGATGACGCTACATCAGTAATGAGATACACAGCACTTCTCACACCAGGCCTAGTTGATGCCGGGCAGTAGCTCACGAGAAGCAGGCTCTGCCTGGGAGATCTGCCCATACTTAGCGCTACTCCAGGCTGTAGAGTCAAGACTGTTATAAATGCTTTTCAGTTTTATTTTTTAACTTAAATTTCAATTTAAAAATATGTTAAGGGGGCCCGGCAGGATGGCTCAGTGGTCTAAAGTGCCTGCTTAGGAAAGCTTGGGCGGCTTCAGGGACTGCGGTTCGATCCCGGGCACCACATGCTGCGCCAGCCCTGCCCTCGGGGTGGGCTGAGCCGGCCATGAAGATGAGTGAATAAACAAGCAAAGATTCTGAAACAAGAAAAAAATAAAAAATAAAAATAAAAATAAAAAATTACATAAAAAAAATAAAAATATGTTAAAATAAATATGTTAAATTCAATATAGTTTAGTGTTAGATTTATATATTGTAATTACAATTTAATAACCATACCCTTCTCAAAGGGTTATAATTTTGTTTATTTAAAAATTAATATAAGAAAATACCCGTCATCCAATATGATAAGTTCACTTGGAAAGACATGGTGAGCCAATAGCTGCAGCTCGCTGTTGGTGACTGTTTAATTTGTTTGAGGACCTTGCTTTGTTTCCATCACTGCTAAAGAGAAAAGAGACTTTGAACTGAGTTTGATAAAATATTTTATACAATTCAGTGAACACAATATCTGGCCCCATGCATGTAAGTCGGTGTTAGCATGTGAGGATACCAATATGAATTCTGCAGGACGGTATGCTCAAAATTTGTAGAAGGCTCATGTTTTCTAATTTACAGTTTTCTGGGTTTGTTTCATACAGGTTCTCACTATGCAGTTCAGTTCAGGCTTCCATTGATCCTCTTGTCTTAGCCTCCACAGTGCTGGGATTGCAAGCACATGGCCCCACACTGGGGTTCCAGGGCGCAGGGCATACTGTACCCAGGATCAAACTTGGGACTTTTGACTTGCCAGGTAGTTGCTTATGCCACCAAGCTATCTCCCAAGCACCGACAGTTTTCTTACACAGCTTTAAATTTAGCACAGAAAAACTAGTATCTATTTCTTTTCTTTTTTATTCTTTTTTTTTTTTTTTTTTTTTTTTTTTTTTTTTTTTTTTTTTTTTTTTTTTTTTTTTTTTTTTTTTTTTTTTTTTTTTTTTTTTTTTTTTTTTTTTTTTTTTTTTTTTTTTTTTTTTTTTTTTTTTTTTTTTTTTTGTACTAGATGTTGAACTCAGGACCTTACACTCACCAGGCAGGCACTTAGGTCCCTGATCTATCCAGGAATATCTAGTTCTAGCTCTCAGAAATGACTCATGAAATTCCATCCTGCACAGAGGTATGTCTGCAATTTTGTGTTTTTAAATCTTTCTTTAAGATTCTTTAAATCTTGTAGTTCTATGTTACATTTTTTTAATGTATTGTAGTATAGGGCCGGTAGGGTCTCCCTACACACATTGAATCTGTAGTGGTCCTCCTGTTTTCAGCCTCTCAAATGCCAGGATGACAGGTGCACGCCACCACATCTAGTCTTAATTGTGGGATCAGCGTGCCCTCAGGATGGGGCTGGCACGGCAGGCTGGGGTTAAACCGTGGTTCCTGTGTCTCCCTAAGCACACACTTTAATCTGCTGAGTTCCCTGGCTGGCCCTTTATTTTATATTTGAATCAGATGTTACTCATTTCTATTATTAAAAACCTACTCTCTAGTATGAAAGTTATGTGTTTAAGATCCCCTCTGAGACTGTTCAGTGTGTATTTATTCTTTTCTTTCTTTTTTTTTTAAGAAAATACAGTTGCCAGGCGTGGTGGCGCACGCCTGTAATCCCAGCACTCGGGAGGCTGAGGCAGGAGGATCGATGTGGGTTCGAGACCAGCCTGGGCTTCAAAAGTGAGCTCAAGGCCAGCCTGAACTACATAGTGAGACCCTGTTTCAAAAAAACAAAACAAAAAAAAAAAATGATAAAAGAACAAATAAGCCCACTAGAAATGATAGTTTCAAACAAAATAATAGGAATTTGACAGTGATTGTTTTTTTTTTTTTTCAATTTTTTTATTGTTTAAATTTAACAATGGTTATATTACATATTTTCATCATCAGATCAGTTTAGGTTAATACATATAGGTATATAAGATTGATCAAACAAACATTAACCTTTCTAAATCCACATTGCTTTTTTTTTTTTTTTTTTTCTTTTCCCCCTTCTTTTCTTTGAAAGTTGACATATTGCATATTCTCCTCACAATCATTCTATAGAGTGCAGTGTGTGGGCATGACCCATGACAGTGATTGTTGTACTACATAATATCTTCAGATTAGTTGTTTAGAATACCTCAGATAAACATGCAAAATCGGAAAGAAAAACATTTAAGCACTAACTGCTCCTTTAAACAGACCAGCACATGTCAGTAGCATAGTTATGCATTCTGTGGAGTTTGGGTTTGACTTGCTCTAGTTTTTCTAAGAATTTGAGGTGTAGCATAAGATAGTTTATTTGGGCTCCTTCTATTTTATTTACATAAGAATTTACTGCTCTAAATTTCCCTCATAAGACACTTTCATTGCATCCCACAAGCTCTAATAAGTTATTAGAATTTGCATTTTCTTTTTTGTAAGTGTACTTTAAAATTTTATTTATTTATTTATTTATTGTCTTTTTCAGACAGGGTCTCGCTGTTCAGTTCAGGCTGGCCTTGAGCTCAGTTTTGTAGCCCAGGCTGGTCTCGAACTCTCACTGATCCTCCCACCTCAGCCTCCCCAACGAGTGCTAGGATTACAGGCCTGCGCCACCATGCCCAGCTTGTAAGTGTATTTAATGCAGGGTCTACAGGGTCTCCCTACACAGATTGGACTCATGGTGATCCTTCTGTTCTCAGTCTCCCAAGCATTGAGATCAGAGGCCCGCACCACCACGCCCACACTCAATCCTGTTTCAGCCAGCCCTGGGGGTGGGGCCAGCATAGCAGGCCAGGGATTGAACCTTGTAATCCTCTGAGCTATCTGGCTGCCCCCGCATTTTCTTTTTTTTTTTTTTTTTTTTTAAATTTTTTTTTTTTTTTTTTTTTTTTTTTTTTTTAAATTTATTTATTTATTTTTTTTTTTTTCTTGTTTCAGAACCTTTGTTTGTTCACTCATTTTTATGACCGGCTCAGCCCGCCCCCCAGAGGGCAGGGCTGGCGCAGCATGTGGTGCCGGGGATCGAACTGTGGTCCCTGAAGCCACCCAAGCTTTCCCAAGCAGGCACTTTAGACCACTGGGCCATCCCGCCGGGCCCCCGCATTTTCTTTTGAC
>PVJA010051280.1:0-12908 GCA_004027025.1 Myocastor coypus | reverse complement strand
TTTTTTTTTTTTTTTTTTTTTTTTTTTTTTTTTTTTTTTTTTTTTTTTTTTTTTTTTTTTTTTTTTTTTTGGCTTTTTGAGACAGGGTTTTGCTATGCAGTTGAGGCTGGCCTTGAGCTCACTTTTGTAGCCCAGGCTGGTCTCGAACTCGCACTGATCCTCCTGCCTCAGCCTCCCGAGTGCTGGGATTACAGGCGTGTGCCACCACGCCCGGCTAACATTTTCAATAAATATTAATTATTTTTTCTCTTTCTTTTTTTAACAGTTGACACATTGTATATTGTCCTTACAATAGTTATACAGAGCACAGTGTGTGGGCATGACACACCTTCCTATTGATGTTGATAAGGAAAGAAAAAAAAAATTCTTCTCTTTGAATTAAGAGGAAGCAGATGTATACACAGTCTAATGTTCCACAGTTGCAGTGGGCCACCAGATAAACTTGCAATATTGGAGGCTATTGATCCAAGCCTCCTACAGCTCATCTCATCAATCTAACTCTGTGTTTCATGCCTCATAATTAAGCTTTTTTTGGTGGGTGATCAAGGGCAAGACAAAGCAAGACCTGTATAACAAAACATTCATCTTTTGTATCTTCCAAGGTCAAATCCCCTCAGGATTAACGTTGGAACCATACACAGTGCTTTTGTAGAACCGATGTCAGTGTCAGCCTTTGGAATGAGTCACAGCCATTGCTTGGCCAGTTTTCTTTCTGTGAAAACCTGAGAGAATGTTTTTCTCTGGGTGACTCTCCTTAGACGCACTGTAGTTTATTTATCCCTTTCCTCTGAGGTCCCATAATCTCCTTGACCAGAAAATTTGAGACACCTCTGAGTTATAGGATATTACAGCACAGCTTCTTTTATGTCCTGAGTCCTTACTAACCTGACAAGGTCAATTATGAAATAGGGGAAGCCAGAGAAATTTTCCTGCAACAATAGCATGTACAGAGACACAGATTGGATGGATAAGCTTTGTGTTTTGGTGGCACTAAGTATGGCCAGAATTCGTAAACAGTCAGCAAGTAGTAGGAGAAAGGCCTGTGAAAGGCTATGGTTCAGACACACTGCTCCTCTCAGGCCTCAGCCAAGGTCTGGCATCATTCTACAAGGCTGCAGTGACAGTGACAGAGCAGACACATCACTGTGCTGAGGAGGAGATTGTATGGGAGGAATCTTGTGCATCGATGGCAAACACCGTGAGTTCCATGCCTAGGAATTTAAACAATCTCATTATATCATTTCAAGAAACAGATCCACTCTTCCCAAGCACTCCGCATTGTGGTTTTGCTTGACCAAGTGTGATCATTAGCGGATTCTCATTTTTTCACAACCTATTTCTTCCAGACCATTGATCTATGTAGCCTGGTCCAGCCATGCCGAATTTTCATTCCAATGAATAAACTCACTTTCACTGCCTGTCTGACCATCTCTTGTGCAATTTCCATGAGTGCATCTTCCATTTGGTTCCTATTCATGCCTCTGTTACTGTTTTCATTATTTTAAAAATTGAAAGGATATGTTTCTGCTGAAGTTGTGCGATCTTGTGTTCACTCTAGCGGACTTCAGAGTATGCTGTCTGGGACCCTGCAGATGGGTGAGATGGAAGAGTCAATGATTCATTTTCTTGGTATTATTTTCAGAACTTTTACTGTTTGTCTGATGGTGCTTTCTTTTCGAACAGAGCAGCTAAACATGAATCTCTCTCTCTCTCTCTCTCTCTCTCTCTCTCTCTCTTTCTCTCCCTCTTTCTGTCTCTCCTTCTCTTCTTCCCTTCTTTTAACTGCCTTTATTTGTATTATTTGCATTTGGTAGCCTCTGGAAATTTTTACTTTACCATGACGTATCCTACAGTTGACATTTTGGAAGATATATATTACCTCAAAGATATTTATTTTCTCCAATTTCTGTGATTTTATTCCTTGGTAATATCTATCCATCAATTAGTGGGTAGGGACTCTAAATCAGGTGTCTGGTCAAGCCAAAAGACAGTTACTCCTTTGTCTCACTCATCTGTCTCTGTCCATATGCAGTAAATCAAAGATTCCTGCTCAAATGTCTTCAGAAAATTGAAAATAATTTTTAACTGCTATTGCTCCCTTATTACCCAGAAATCACAACATTCTCAGAAATTCCAATCAGCATTATATGTTGATGGTAGGCATGATTGTGAAGATCTCCTCCCTGGCCAGATACTATGATGTCCATATTTGTTCATTATTTCCTTAGCCATGTTTTTTAGAACAGCTTGCTCTTCTTGTGAACTCAGTGAGTTTAGCTTCAATTATATGATTCATTTACAATAATATGTACAGTTTTGTTTTAACTGTCATTTAACTGTTTTGTTTTGGCTAAGTTATTACATTTAATATTATTTCTCATTTCATAAAAGTTGGCTTCTACGATAAATAAAATTGTTTTACATGTCTGCTGTTTTCAATTTTGACCCCAGACTTCAAATAAATATTTAATGTTTTCCATTAAATATATAATGTCTTTGTTACTTTTCTCTCATTACTGGGGCAAATACCCAACACTCAAGCTTAGGGAAGGAAAGGTTTATTTAGGTCACAGTTACTGGAGGTTTCTTAATTTAAAGCAGCCTGAATTCCATAGCAAGACCTTGAGACTATGCCGCCATGTCTAGAATAATTCCCTCCACACCTGAGAGACACCTGCCTGGGCAGGGGAGGGGAACACAGCACGTGCTGTCAGTTTAATGCTTTGCACCTTGGCCACGCCCCCTCAAGCCACATGGGTGACAGCCCCATGATTTACATGATGCTTTGCTGGCAGAGCTAGATACAAACAATAACATTCCACTCCTGAACTCTCAGAGTCTCACGTACATCCCTTTCTTCAGAAGACGTGTTAGTCCATCTCGGAGAGTTGCCAAAGTCCCAACAGTTTCGGTATTGCTGAAAATTCCAAGTTTCCTCTAAGATTCAAGGCAAACTCACAACTCTGAGCACCCATATAATGAAAAATTAAATACATCCAACATTCAAACGCATAGGATAAGCATTGCGATTCCAAAAGGTATACACAGGAGGATACAAACCACTGGGGTCAAAATAAGTCCAGAATTCAGTAGGACAAACATTATGTCCTATAGTTCCATGGGGAACAATTGAACCAATCTTTGGCAAATCATGAGCTCCCTGTGGCTCCGCCCCTACGGCATGGTTGGTGGTAACTCCCATAGCTTCTCTCTTAGGCCAGCTATGCTCTCTTTTTGCAGTCTTCCTTAGATGATCCACGTTCCCAGCTTTTCCAAATTTCTGAGGTTTCCACGGAGTAGGTTTCTCACTCACAGCTTCACACATTGTCCTCCCCTGGGCACACTGCCTGGCATCCCAGGTCTTCTTCTGAAATCTAGGTGGAAGATCTCTTAACCTCAGAATTCCTGCATTCTGGATGTGCTTAAAACTAACGCCACATGGATGATGCCAAAGTCTGCTGCCAGCTGGAGCAGTAGCCAGGCTTTCTTTCTCTCTTAGCTGTAGCAGTCGAGTGCCTCGATTTCTGAACACTCTGACTCTGGTTCTGAGAAATGAATTCTCTACACTGGTGCAATTCTGTGGTCTGGTGTGGCCACCGCCTCCATTCTGGAACCTGGTGTGGCCGCTCCCTCCATTCTTGAACATGAGGCTCTGTGACTTTCTCCTCAAAGCAAAACATCCATTCTTGAACATGAGGCTCTGTGACTTTCTCCTCAAAGCAAAATCCCTCACCCTTGTGCTTCTGAGGCCGCAAAGGGCAAGAACCTTCCAGCTCCTCTGATGCTCTCAGGACATCTGTTCTATTCCCCTGTTCCTCCTGGGCAATAGAGATCTTAGATCCATCTTTGCAGTCCACAGCCTTCCTGGGGCACTCTTTCTGGCCAAACTCACAACATTTTAAATCATTCTGCTGTGCTCTTTGTTCTTCATTCTGAACATATATTTGACTAAGAGCTCCCAGCAATAACCACGTCACTGCCCCAAAATTCAACTTCTTTGAAATTTCTTTTAAAAGATTAATTAGTCATCCATGTTTAACCTCAGTCTCAGACAATCTCGGGACATGGACAAAATTCAGACAGACTTTGGGCCAAGCCAAAACACCAATAATTTGTAGTCCAACAGCCAATGCAGTCCTTCTTTCCAGTAGAAACTTCCCCAGCCTGATCTGTAGAAGTCAGCTTTCTATCAATCTTCTGGTCTGAGCTCTGACCAGATCCTCCCCTACAGAAGTGCCAAAACTGTTCCAGTCTTTGCTTCTAGGTGATATCTCCAAACCTTTCCAATTTCTTCCTATAAGCTATTCCCAAAAGCTTGTAATCCACATGGTCAGGTATAACCACAGCAATGGTCCCACTCCTCTGGTATCAAATTTTATCTTAGTTACTTTTTTGTCACTGCTGGGACAAATACCTGACACACAAGCTTAGGGAAGGAAAGGTTTATTTAGCTAACAGTTACTAGGGATTTCACAATTCAAAGCAGCCTGAATTACAGAGCAAGACCTTGAGACTATGTCACCATGTCCAGGATGATTTCCTCCTTACTTCCAAGAGACCAACGCCTGGTGGGAGAGCACCTCTGACAGCATGTGCTATCAGTTTAAGGGTTTGTGCCTCCCTTGGACACACCCCATGACCTGCCCTGGTCCTTTGGCCCTGCCTCTTGAGCCATGCACTTGACAGCCCCATGATTTACATGAGGCTTTGGGGGGAAAACTAGATACAAACTATAGCAGATAGTAATTAGTACTATAAGTAGATCTAAAACTCTATAGAAGAGGGATATTTACACAGTAATAGCTAGACATTAGGATGGATCAACTTCTTTTTCCTTTTGTTCAAGTACATGTATTTAATCATTATGTAAGTAATATGATCACAAGATAAAATCAGGAGAAATTAAGAAAAGGAAAATATGCTATTAAAAGTAGCCATAATATTTACATATAAACACCAGGATGATTTATATGAGATAACTCAGTTCTTGGGGAGCCAAGGCTACTTATTCCATATGAATACCTGTTACAATATTAACAAGAAGTACCCTGGCCTCTGAACTTGACAAGGCAGTAGCCCCAGAGAGGCTATGTTAGGATAATATGTGAAACTTTTTTTTCATAATTTTTATTTATTTAATTTTATTTTTATGACCAGCTCAGCTGGCCCTGGGGGTGGGGTTGGCACAGCATGTGGTGCCAGGGACTGAACTGTGGTCTCTGTGGTTGTCTAAGCTTAACTAGGCAGGCGCTTTAGACAACTGAACCATCCCATCAGCCCCATAATATGTCAAACTTTAAGATAAAAAGATTAAGGGAACATAGGATTATTTGGTAGGGGAAGCAAGAAAGGATTTACAGGAAACAGAATTTCTAGGCTTTATCTGGAAGGACAAAGTGGTGCCAACCAACGGAAAAGGGATGAGAAGGTCACACCAGGAAGAAGAAATGCAGAAATTAAAGCAGCTCCATTTGGGACAGTTATAGTTTCTGCTGTCCCCCCCCAAAGTTTTGTGCAGTCTTTGGGTGGGGACTTCTGGAGCTTGAGATTAACTCATGATCCACTGGGTTATGGGTAATCTAAGGCTGGGATTATGGGTCTGAGTACTGATGGGATTATGGCTGTGGCCTGAAGCAGATAGCCTGAGACAGAAAGCCTGAATGTAATGTAAGAGAGACAGAGAGACAAGCTTTCTCTCAGTTGCCATTATTGCTGTTCTGCTGCCATGGACTGCTGCTCTTAGTCATGTTGCCTTGGACCCAGCCAAATAAGGACTGAAACCTCTAGTAACTGTGAGATAAATAAACTTTTCCTTTCTTCTTTTTGGGTGTTGAGTATTTGTCCCAACAATGAGAGAAGAGAGACAAGGATACTCTATACAGCAAACTGCTGAAGAATAAATGGCAAATGATGATGAACATTAAAAATTTAATATTTTGGCAATTATCTTTTGGTCTGTGCATTGTACTTTAAATATAGTTGTCACCAGTGGGTCATTAGGGTTGTCACTGATACACACAGAACCATGTGCACATAGCATTGTAAAGTAAATTTTAGTCATATGACAGCATTTTATTTAACAACTTTTTTATTAGTTCATGTTACGATTGCTGATCAAATTGATACCATCACCATATTTTTGTCTTCCTATCACTTATATTATTATTTTGTAATGTTACTAGACATGTAAATTCCACAAAAATAAATATTACCTTTTTTGCTCATGATTCCTGCTTTATTGTGGCCTCAAAAGTTTTGTTAATTCTAGTCAGATAGCTCAGCTGACTAAAGCACCTGTTTAGGCACACACAGGGACCAATCCAGGCTCGATCCTGGTATGCTAGGTTGGCCCTGACTGAGGACATGCTGAGACAGTGATTGAGACTGGGTGTGCTGATGCACACCTGTAATCCCAGCACTTGGGAGGCTGAGGCAGGAGGATCACTGCTAGTCCAGTCTGTGTAGTGAGACCCTGTAGACCCTGTATACATACATTAAAAAAAGTTTTGCTTATTTATTCAGCAGAGTATTGTTTGGTCTTTAGTGCAACGTTCTTCTGGTACAACAAGAATTGTAGTGATGTCCTAATGATGTTATGAGGATTACTTTTTTTTTTTTTTTTTTGTCTTTTTGAGACAGGGTCTCGCTATGCAGTTGAGGCTGGCCTTGAGCTCACTTTTGTAGCCCAGGCTGGTCTCGAACTTGCACCAATCCCCCTGCCTCAGCCTCCCGAGTGCTGGGATTACAGGCGTGAGCCACCACGCCCAGCGTGAGGATTACTTTTAATAAGGAAAGAAAATTGCTTCACACACTAGCAGTGAAAGTATTTGATAAATTATAGCTGTTACTATCTCTCTTACTAATATAATCTACTTTCATCTATTTTTTTCTCTCTCGGACCTATTGGAGAATGAATCACTTAATAAAAACTTGATATTTATATTAGAAAACATTTTACTTTGTACTACTAATTGAACAAAATACACAAACCTATACTTATCATGAGTGGAAAATGAAACACAATCACCTCTAATACCTTAAAATCAGTTCATGTGAGCTCTGTAGCCTTACTACAGTTGTTAAATTCCCAAAGTTCAAATAAAAGAAATAAGTACAATATCCCAAAGAGACTCACCACATCCTAGGCGAGGCAAATTAGACCTAACTGCAACTTTTATATACAAAAGTTTCTCTTGGATGTACTGGAGCTCACAGAAAACTGAAATCAGATAAAGTCACCTAAATAAAAGATCTTTTAAGGTAGAATGATAGGGGGAAAGTGGGAATATTAATGCATAATTTCCAAGTCAATACTGAGTAATTAAACTATAAATACAATGTGTAGTAAGGGGGTTGTGAAACTTTGGGCTGATGGGGACAGAAGCAAAACAACTGAATTAAAGCAACACTATTTTTTTTAAATTACTTTTATTAAAATCAGGCGTGGTGGCGCACGCCTGTAATCCCAGCACTTAGGAGGCTGAGGCAGGAGGATCGATGTGAGTTTGAGACCAGCCTGGGCTACAAAAGTGAGCTCAAGACCAGCCTGAATTGCATAGTGAGACCCTGTCTCAAAAAGACAAGAAAAAAATAAAATAAATAAAAAAATAAAATAAAAAATAAAAAAATAAAATTACTTTTATTTATAGTTGTGCTGTATTTTGTTTACTTTCCTAAATAGCACCCTCCTTGCCTATCCAGATATATTAAAATATCCATTAGTATATAGGTCATTCATACTTTTTAAGTATATCTCACTTGTCTAGTCAGGAAGTTACTCATATTGTCACTTTATAATTTTGTTGAGCTCTTTTCTATTTTATTGTCTTCTCCGTCTTTTTCAGCATCCGTCTCTCTAGAGGTTGGTCAACTTTGTTTTGAATTTTATTGTTTTTTTCACTATTATCTCTGTATTGAAATTTCACGGATTTCTGGTCACATCTTTATTGTTTCCTTCCATACTCTTGCTTTAAATATAATTTATTATTTTTTTCTGGTTTCTTCTCTGGTACCTGCAAAATAGATTTGAGATAATTCAATTTTCTTCTATTATAATTTTTGATACCATGTACGCTGAACCACATAAATCTTTTATGTCATATTTTAACTCTTATTCAATTCAAAGTATATTCTACTTTCCCTTTTGTTTCTTCTTTGACTGAAGGTTTATTAAAAAGTATAGTTTACATTTCAAAATACATGTGGCTCCTCACTGATTTCTACCTTTGTTCCAATAGTTGTATTTACATAATTTCATTCCTCCAAAATTTCTGAAAAATTTCACGTCCTGCAGTATGGTCTATCTTGGTAATGGTATATGTGAACTGGAATAAAATGTGCATCTTGCAGTGGTAAGACATCGGCCTTAGTTATGTAAATGTCAATTAGGAGAAAGGGTTGACAGCACGCTCAGGTCTTGTCTTCCCTTGCTCATTTTCACTTTATTCTTTCTACCAATTACTGAGACATTTCCGGCTATAACTGTGTATTTTAAATGACTCATTTTAAAAGTACCATATGTAATGACACCCATTCTTAATGTCTAATAAATTGAAAAACTTTTTTTTTATTTGTTTAAAACCCACATAATTAGTCAAAATGTGTCTGCTTGTGCTTAAATGTAATTGGAGCTTTAGTCAAAATAAGAAACATCAGCTACTCCTTGAAGAGCAGTGCATAATAACAACTATTTACATGTTCATGCATAATTTAATCAAAAATCAAAATCATAGTTTACCACTGAGGAGATAGTTGTATGTAAGATACTTTTAAAATAACACTAATCAAAATGTGAGACACCAGAATTCTTTTGATACTAATCCTGGATGATATTTGGCAAAATCCCATTTTAAGCTTCCATTACATCAACTGTATCAGGAAATGCTTTCGTTAGTGTAGGTATGAACCTTTACTTTTTGTTTCCACACTCTCATCATTAATTTGTGGCCAGCATCAGCACGCTTATTTATAATTTGTTTTATTTTCCTGCGAAATTCCCAGGTTTCTTCTAGAATAATTTATGACATTGAGTGTGTTTTTGTCAATTGTAAATTGCAATTGTAAATAGGTATAGACATGCTTCTATATTAGGAAATAAGAGAAAAATGGAAAATGAATAAGAAAAAATATATGTTGCATTAGTGAATAATTGTATAAGACCAGTTTATATTCTGACAGTGATAATCATGAAGCTAAACACTGACAAGCTATTGAAAGTTGCTATTTTCCCAGTAACCAGAAAAAGCACACCTGCCCTGGAAATTTAATTATACCTATACTACCACGTGGTGGAAGCCTTTGAATAACCTTATATTGTTTCCAGCCCAACATTTCATGATCTTTCCTTCCCTAGGCAGCTAATTAAATCAGTGAGTGAACTCTTCAATTCATACTAAGGCAATCAGAAAATTCCTATTTCTTCTCAACTTGTTCTGGCACATAATTGCACATTTACTTTTTTCTAGAATCTCAAGGAAGGAAGATCTAATGGATTTAATGGTTTTCTTTCAAAGCCACAAGAAAATAAGACTTTTTAATTCCTAGGCCAACTGGTGCCCCTCTGAGTGGAAGATGGTTTGGCTGGTCAAAAATGACCTGGTCGATATCCCAGTGTGGCTGCTGATTAAGATACTCCAGTGATTATAACTTTGTGCCACTACTTTAAAAAGAAATCTAATTTGTGAAGCATGATTTCTTATTTTTCATCCAGAGAGGATTAGCGGAAAGAAAATTAAGTTCCCTCTCTAAGTAAGTACCTCAGGGAACTATTCACCTATCAATGTATGGGAGAGTTTCAGCCTGTAACTTACCCAATTTCATTAGCATTAATGGGAGTTTTGTGTGAAATCCTTTGTGAATCATTGGTTTAGGAGATCTGTAAGAGTTTGTTCATTACTTTTATTTTGTAATGGCTTTATTCTCTAGCTCAAACTTTTAACGCTTTAGAGTGGCAATAGATGCTAAGTGTTGGAAGGAATCAAACTTGGACATTAGAAGGTAATTAAATCATGGTAACACCACATAAACTCATTCACCATTGTGAATGTTAATGTATGTTATATGATGTGTACCCAGATGTTCTACTGGGCTGAGGTTATTAGTCATTGAAGATTCATATTTGAGCTTTAAGCTCTCAACCATTACAATGTTTTTTATTAACACACTTTACTTTGTAAGTATTCTTACTCAATTTTTTTCTGGTTATTATTTTGACCCTCACTGTTATGCAAGGAATTTCACACCTAACTGGACAATCAAACTTGGAGCAATATTTGAAGTTGAAGGATAAAATCAGCAGGGCTGCTGTACCTGGAAGAGCATAGGAGCCTGTTGGAAACTGCCTAGCAAACATGCAGTATTTACAAGTTTGTGCAAACAGAGATCTGTGCAAGTCTTTGCCAACCTCAGCTTGGTAGCAAGAGACCTTAATTAGACCAAAGCGATTGTTTTTAAATTTTTTTAAGATCTGGTGAACAGAAGACGCTTGCGTCATGAAAATGGATTTCTTGAGCATTGAAGGATCACAGGCTAAGAGTTCCTGCACTGGTGACATATGAGAATAGTACACTGGATTTGTGGGATAAAAGTTACAATATTATTTTAGTCAGCATCTTATGGTTAAACAGTTCCCTGATGAAACTGATGAGAAGCTAACCATATATTGCAAAAGTACCACACATTAACCAGTGCAGCCCTGGACCTCCACTGCTATACATTGTGTATGGTTCCAGAGATCTTGAAGATGTATTTAGAGTACAACCCTACAATCATCTTCCAACTGAGACCGTGGGATTCAGATGCATGTATGAAGAAACACAAGCATCTGCTTCACTGTGAAGGTGACCAAGGAAATAGGGGAACTACAGGCACAAAAGCCTGGGTCATCAAATTTGGTGCTTTGACCATTCACTGCCTCTAGGAGAGCTATTAATGAGACAAGGAGTACAAATATAACTAGGCATTTAGGTCTGCCAGGCATGATGGTTCATACTTGTAATCCTAACAGCAAAGAAAGCAGACACAGAAGGATGACAAGTTCTGGGTCTGCCAGGGCATTTTAGCAATCTAGCGAGAAGCTGTCTCAAAATAAGTACAAGGGCTGGGAAGATAGCTCCAAGGCACAGTGCCTGTCTGGCAAGTGCAAGGTTGTGAGTTCAAATCCCGGTCCTGAAAAAAAAAAAAGAAGTACATAAGGGATTGAAAATATACTTCAGTGTGAAGGTCCTGGGTTTAATCCCCATTAACACATACACACACACACACACACACACAAACACACACACAAACACACACACACACACACACACACACACACACACACACACACACCTTAAGCCCAGGAATTTTTACCTAGCTATGGAGATAAACATAGAAACTTAGAAATACTTAAAATATAGCACACAACGTTTAGAAATTTGGAGATACAAACTATTACTTCTGAATGGAAGAAAAATCAGATAAATTTCAACTGAATGGCAAAGTACCACAACTGTGATAATATTCCTTTTACTCTAAGGGGAACCTTACTCATTTACAACAAGGGGAGAGACTGGAAAACTGGAAAAGGTATGAGAAGAAAACAGAAAGGGACTCCAGTGGGTCTGGATCATGATGCAGGCATCAGTGAGCGTTCAGGAGATTGCTTGCGTGCAGATTCAGCTTCCGATCAGTTCACTTTAGAATCTGAATATGAGTCTCTTCACTCAGAAGATTATAGCCTTCATGAAAAAGGAGACTCTCCTGAATAAGACAGTTTGTAGAGTCACTGCATATCAGGCATGGAGGAGAGATACACATTCATTTGAAAAGGAGCCTGAACTTTCCTAAACTGACTGCTAGAAGGGCATTTCATGAAATGAATCCTCCCACCCCACTGCAGCAATTGTCGGACCCTGCAGGAGAACTGATTCTTTGAATATCAAGGAAAGATAAACTTGACATGAGCTGAATATGGTTTTGATGTTTCAGACTGGGAAGAACAAAAAAAAAATAATCACACAAACAAACCTAAAGACCTATAATGCATAATTGCAAAATGATGAGAAAAATCACAACTTTCCAATCTTAAGAAAGTAAACACTATTCACAGCCATCAATTTCCGAGAGCATAATTTAGAACTGCCAAGGACATGACAAAAACTTAGGTAAGAAACAAAAGACAAAGAAAACATGGAATCTATCTTTCTTTTTAACATCTCTTAATTTTGTTTATTTTTCAAAAGGTCACCTGTTTTATCCATAGCAATACAGGACACATTTGGTCATGTTTCGCCGGGTGAGCGTGGGGAAAGAATCCATTCCAATAATTTGGTTACCTTCTTCCCCTCGATCTGTCCACAAATGTAGAATTGCATATGTCTGAATAAATAACATATTATTAAACAGATCAGAGACATTTTTAATTTTTTACATATTTCAGAATGAGAAAGTGTCTCAACCCACATATATTTCTCCTTTTTAAAAATATAACTTATGCTCTTGAGAGCACAGTAAATATTTACTTTCTTTAGGAAATTTCACTTTGATTTGTATTATATATTTGTATTATAATGCAATATTCATTGAATATGTAGCTAATCCTCTACTTTCAATATTAAAGTTACACTTTCTTTTAGATCAAAATTATGATTATACACACATATATGTGAGTATGTCTGTAAATGTCTGGAAGGTACTTACATATTACTTTTAATACTTTACATGTAAAGAAAGAAAAGTTCATGTGAAAGACTTGATATTAAAATTTTAAGCATTTTTTTTTTATTTTTTATTTATTTATTTATTTTTTTTTTTTTTTTTTTCCAATTCTTTTATTGTTTAAATTTAGCAATGGTTATATTACATATTTTCATCATCGGATCAGTTTAGATTAATACATATAGGTATATAAGATTGATCAAACAACTAAA
>PVJA010051279.1:0-12910 GCA_004027025.1 Myocastor coypus | reverse complement strand
TACATGCTTTTCCTCTCTGTCCTGTCCAGCATGAAGCTCCCAATGAGCAGCAAGCTTGTTGGCCTTTGTCTTTTCTCTGATGACCTTCTTAGAGCTGGCATGCAGGAGTACACAGGCGAGCATCTGCAGAGGGAATCCGTGGGTTCACTTGGACCCCTCAGATGTGCGGGTTGAGGACTGGAGCAGTGGAGTGACTTGAGCAAGGCCACACAGACGCCTAGAATCCGGCTCACACTCAGATCTGCCTGGCCTGGGTGGGGAGCCACGGGGGAGGGCTGAGGCTCTGCGGGTGGAGCTGCAGGGAGCCAGCTGTGTCCCGGTGCTCCTCCTCTGCGCTGCTCTGAGGGCCAGGAGCTCCCTCCAGCCTTCCGCAGCACCAGCCCTGCCTCCCCCTCCTTATGTCTCCCTGCATTCTAATTATGGAAGCCCACGCTGGCTGCTGTCCTTCTAGGGTTGAGTTCACTGCCTCAGACATGGCGTCAACCGTCCCGTGACAAGCCGTTCACGTGGCAGGCGCTGACTCCTCGGTGTGGTGCAGACACCACCAGCGTCAGGCTCACCAGCCCCGAGTGAGCTCCATCCTGGCCACGTGGTCCCATGTCCTTTAGCCAGTAAGGACTGTGAGCGAGAGCCTTAACAGAAAGCCACAAGTGTGGTCACAACTGGAGTACGCCACCTGGGGTTGTCAGCACTTGGGAACAGCAGAGGAAATAACAATTACGTGTGTGATTTCAGTAATCTGCACACCTCCTCTCCAGGCTTCTAACATTTTGAACTCGTGAAATAAACACATAACTATCATTCCACCTCAAGCTCATTCCATGGCGGTATTAATAATGCCTTTCCATAAATAATGTGCTTTAACATAGGACAAAAAGCCAGGTTGCTGCATTATAGTTGTCAAGCTCTGAAATTAACAAGATTTGTTCCTATGTCCTTCAATTTTAACTTAGCACATTTTAATGCCTAGAGGAATGTTGTACGTGAAATGCTTTGAAGTGACTATGCTGTTCTGCCATAGCTTTAATATAGGGACATCAAGCTCTGCAGGTGCATGAGCACACACACACACACACACACACACACACACACACCCCGCCGTGTCACAAGCAGAGCTGAGCACGGGTGTCCAGTGTGGGCACAAACTGTGGCCCATGCAGGCACCTTAAGGTTTAAAGTGGCCACAGTGCACAAGGCCTCCCTGCCTGGTGTATTCACCTGCTGCGGGCACGCCTTGCACACACTTTGCACACCTGCGACTCTCATCCCACACAAATGTGCACATAGAGCTGCCAACACATGTTTCTGCAAAGGATGAAAAAGGACGGGGCGCCGATGCACTCTGCTCATAATTCTCTCCACAATCCAGGGAAACACAGAGCACACACTCATCCTACAGATGAGGAAACCTGAAGCAGGCAGGAGCTGCCTCCTCGGGGCTGTGGACCCCAGGACTCCATGTTGTCTTCTACAGCAAGCTCTATCAAAGCCTGAACATGGCCCAGAGCTGGGACATTCAGGACCCTGCCACAAAGTCTAGGTCTGAGCACTGCGTGTCACTCCTAGCAGTGCCTGCAGCTGACACACAGGGGCATCTGAGTAAGGAAAGCATGCAGGTCCACGCCAGCCTCAGGGGCTGGGTGTACCGCAGCCCCAGGCTTTGGTGCAGACTGTGCGGGGGCTGGGATCACTTCCAGATGTCTCCCACCCTCTGCTCAGGAAAACTGTGAAGAAGCAAACAAAGTGTGAAGGTTCAGTGTCTTGGCTGGAGCGGCTCAGCACCCACAGTCCTGTGCTCTCGCCAGAGGAGCTCTGTGCAGGTCCAGCAAGGGGAATCACCTAAATTTCCTCCTGGATACCTCGGGTCAGTCTGTCTAAGAGCATCTACTGTGTAGAGCACCACTGTTTGCTAGCACTGAAGGCTTGCACTGTGCTGGAATCTCAATGATGCACACTCCTCAGCACAGATGAACCCGTTCTGCTCTTACTACATCCACAATATCAGTTGGTCAAGGTATTTCTATTTACAAATTATTGATTTAAAAAGATAATAAATGTGCACACACATACACAGCACATGATCCGCAAAGCATCGCCTTTCCCAAAAAGATTTCACCAGTCTATGGTCAGGATTACCCCGTCTTTTTCTGTCAGGCAAACACTGGAAACAATCCTGTGGATTGCTCGGCGTGCCTGGTGGCAGTGGTAGAGAAGGCACTCATTGTACCTTCTGCCCCTTCAGACACCAATCTCGCCCACTCTGCAGCCCCTCTCCCCACAGCAATGGTCTCTCGTACACAGATAGCAAAGTGGCCCAGGAGAGTCATAACCCACGCTGTTGCCCTGAGGAAGAGACCAAGGCACGGCAACGGAGCGACTTCCCTGAAGTCACACAGCAGGCCCTGGGCTCAGCCCCAGCACAGCGGCTGCTCTGCCTGTGCAGGGTGAGCTCGTGTTCCCGAATGGGTGCCTCAAGCCACCGTAAGAAGCCAGATGCACACCCATAAACAGGGCAACGTTTGGGTGTCAAGTGACTGTGATCAACTTTCTCAGGCAGTTGGCAGGAAATTCTTTTGGAGTTAGCTGAAGTTCGCCATTTGCTGGCTCCCCTTCTGGGGCCTTCCCCACCTTCCTGGTGGCCCTAGTCATTAACGCCCTCCCTGAATCCCTGCTCCTCGTTCTCGGTGCCTTATCCCACCCAGGTTCACAGCCCACTCCCACATCGGCTCTGATGCCAACGCATAACTGGAGGAAACTTGAGTGGGTGACACAGAAAGTGCATGAGCAGCCCAGCTGTGGCCGGAGCTGGGAGCCGAAGCCCAGATGTGCACGCTGGCGCCCGTGTGCTGTCATGGCACCTCTCCAGCGATCACATCCGGTGCTGGAACTCGTTAGCACCTGACTTCTGACTGTGCCTTTTAAAACAGTAACCTATGTTACTCTAAAAGATAAATCGTGCTTACTCCCCCAAAATGCAGTCAGACTAGCAGAAGGCTGAGAGATGCCTTACATTCTTCCTGCCTGGAGCCATCATGGGTAGCTCAGTGCAGTGCTGCTTTCTGGGTATAAACTATGAGATCGCGTCTCCACCCACTGCGGCCGGCCCTACAGCCCCTTGCGCATGCTCAGTTACTTGGTCTTTTCAAGAACGACTCCAGGCAATGTCTCTCCAGCTGGCAGGCCGTGGGCCCCTTCTCGGCCCGCACCACCACTCCCGCCCTGCTCCTCCAGCCCAAGGCGCTGCTCTCCCGCGGGCTCACAGCCTCCGGGGACGCGCACGCGCCGGAGGGCCTGCTTGGGAATGTCGTCAGGTCTGGGGCCTAACAGCGCCTCCTCTGTTCCTTTTGTTCTGCGCAGCTCTTCGCGATCTTTGCATTTGCAACATGCGGTGGCTACTCCGGAGGCCTGCGGCTGAGCGTGGACTGCGTCAACAAGACAGAAAGTGACCTCAGCATCGACATCGCCTTCGCCTACCCCTTCAGGTAGGGCCCAGGGCTTCCTGCCCCAACGCCTGCACGGACAGTGTGCCCTTCCCTCCGTAGCTTCTTGTGGGAAATACTCGTGTTAGGGGTTCCTGGTTAAACAGAAGACTTCTCTCAGCAACGTGATTTGCAGAGCGTCCCGTCACACACTAGGGGGATCCATGAGGTGTACCTGAAGCCACAACTCATGTCCACACAAATAAAAACAAAACGCCCTTACAACACCGCCCCTGACTGGGGCTGTCGAGAGGGAGGCCCCGTGGCCCAGTCCCTCCACATGCACGCCAATTATTTCTTCAGCCTTCCATGCTTCCCACCTTCTCTCTAGATCTGTTGCCCCATCAAGACCTCGCAGTGGTCCTCTGAAGGATGTACCCTCACCGTGTACTCATGAGGAAACTGAGGCACGGCTACAGCTGCCCACATTCCCTCAGCTGGTGAGAGGCAGAGTTGGGGTGTGAGCGTGCCTGGCTTGGGCCACAGCTCAGATCTCTGCTGATATGCCTGAGTTGCTGCAAATAACCTTGGCATGCCCAAAAGCCACTGCCTTGCCTGGGACTGTGTCCTGTACACTAAATGACAGCTAGTCTTCCGAGATTCATCCTCAGCCTTACCTCATGTGATTGATCCGTAGGCCCGAGGTGGATTCATGGAATTTAATGTCAACATAGTTTACTTCTATAAAACTCTCATACACTTGCTATCGAGCAAATGGTGTGATTTTCAAGACTAACTTTCCACATATTATTTTTGTTTCCTATTAAAATTTTGTACACACAGCCACTGAGTAGTTCGTACCATGCATGGTCTTGGCTCTGGAACTGCAGAAAAAAAATTTTTTTTTTGTGGGACCAGGGTTTGAACTCACAACCTTGCACTTGCTAGTCAGGCACTTGTGCCATTGAGCTATCTCCCTGGCCCTGCAGAAAAATTTAAATTGGTCTTTACAAACTTTTTAAGCAGGTTTAAATTCAGGGTTTTCCAAGAATATTCTCATGGAGTCTTAAATAACTAGTATTAGTAAAACAGAAATGAGAGGGAGAAATAAAGAAGGAAGAGGAAGAAAAAGAAAATGGGGGTAAAAGAAGGGAAGTTAAAATTATGACTAAGCCAATCCAAGAAATGCTTCCTAGCACACTAAGGCAGACCTTGACCCACTAAGAGGCAGGCAGGGCTTCCTAAGTCCATTTGACTACAGCAACTTTTCCCACAGCATATCTGGGAACTTTGCCTCTCCTGAAATGAACCTTTAACATAATGCTTTAGTGAGCTTGTCCTACTCTAAAGCAAAGGCGTCTCCACTCATGAATCACAGGAAGAACCACTTTCATTAATATGCTGACCAGTTTTCAAGAGAACAAAAGCTCCAAGCACTGCTTGCCAGGTGCTCTCCTAAGTAGAAAGACAGTACAAACTCAGACACAGTAAGCATGTTGGCCTTGGCAGTGAGGGAAAAAGAGCTGTGCTGTGCTGGCAGGCATGGGCACAGAGGGGCTCCACGCTCTGGAAAGTCTGACGTGCACTCCTGGGCTTCAGGCTAAGTGCAGCCAAGTGAACCCTCATCTACCCGCCCTTTCACAGCCGTGCAAAGCTGCTCAGTGGCCAGGCAGTGGCGCTGCAATGCTCAGTGGCATCAGCCATGAAGCCAGAAGCTCTGCATCGCCTCTGTAAGGATTTCCCACCAGGATACACAGTAAATCCAAAGCTAGCCCTGTAGGTTCCCAAACATGGTGTTACTGGCTCCAAGTACTCCTGGTGTTTTTCTGACACAGAAGGACCACAATCAAGGAGCAGCACCCGGCTCAGCCCCTGCACTGGGCAGGTGTGGAGAGCAGTGGGTGGTCCTTGACCAAGACACCATCAGAGATGGCTCTCCAGGCAATGCTTCCATCCTGGTGCATTAGCTCAATAAAGCCCACTAGAAAAATTAGATAAAAATGTTTATTGCAGCCTGTGAATAAGGCAGCCCACTCATTTAATAGACTTTGGCTTACATTTTGAAATAAAGAAACAACTACTGCTTTCTAGTAGCACAGCTCTTCTTTTCAAACTTCATCTTGCTGAGGAGCCCTGGGTATGAGAGACACCAGCAAGGCGGGCCAGGTGCTCACAGGTCCCTCCTGGTCTCTGGCTCTCTTTGTCTGCCCAGCCCCTGCTGACAGCCTGGGTGGTGTCCTCTGGGAACTGTAGGTCTCACAGAAGCAACCTTGAGCCCTGTGTTCCAGAAGAAAGCAAGCCTGTGCCACTCTGCTCAGAGTATCCGGCAACTCCTGCTGTGTAGAACCAGGAGTCAGGGCCACACCGCCTCCTCCCACAGAACCTCGTACGCCTTCTTTTCAGAAGTGCACGATTTGTACCTCACACTCCAGGGGTTTACTTGTACCTACAAGAGCTTCAGCTTCAGTTTCGCAGTTGGATACCTTAAAATGCAGCACCCTACCCCACTGAGGAAGACCTCAGGGATGAGCTGGAAACTGCCCCAGACATCACAAAGGCAGGTGCTTTGGAAGAAGTGGGGTCATCGAGACGCTGATGACGGAAATGATGAAGAAGCTGCTTCCTCACAGGACTTCACACGATGAAGATCTGCCCATAACCCTAGATATAAAGCAGCGATACTCGGCAGTGTTCACTGTTCAGCTTGCTTTGAACACAAGGGAGACAAGCCACCCAAACGCCAAGCACTTGCCCAAGAGCAACTATTTACTACCTGACAGATCAGGGGTAGTGACTTAAATATCAGACAAATATTTCAGGAGGTTAAGAACAGCTTAACTGAGTGTTGAAAAAAACTGCTTAGCACCTGGTCCCTCTCTATGGACTAAAGACAGCAGTATTTATTTCACAGTGTGCTATGAGCTTTAAATGACTCACACAGGAGAAACTGCTTTAGTAAAAATGTCCTACCACTCAATATGTTTACTTTTAATATATTACTTCTTCTTGCATAAGCAAGTAAGTGTAATTAAGCTAGAGCTAAAAAGGTAATTATTCTAATTAATTGCAAAATTAATCTTGAGAAACAAATGACCCTCGGCTGTCATGCTGTAGCCTTTCTCCACCTCCGTGTGACCGTAAAATGCTACTTCCACCTAGCCACCTCCCATTAACCTGCTTCTGCACCTTCAGTGCTTAGTTTGGTGGCACCAGGTGGCTTTCCTATCACCAAGCCCTCTTTTTTTTTTTTTTTTCTCACTAAGCCTAGGGCAGAATGAAGCCCTCTCACCGCAACAGAATGCAGAACTCCTGGCGGCACCAGTGGGGTCCTCAGGGGTGTTTGTCAGTGGCGGTGCGCCAGCAAGGGAAGTGTTCCCCTGGGCCCATGGCGTGCGGCACTGCCCCCTTGTGACTCTGGCATGGGGCCTGTTGTCCCCTTACTGTCCTCTGGGTCACCAGGACAGGGGAAGGCAAGCACCAGGAAATGCACAGGACTGGGGCCACATCTAGGAAGACTTGCTCTTATGAGAGGCAGGGAGGGGCGCCTCCCCTGCAAGTCACTCCTGAGAACAGAGACAATGAGCTTTCTCTTACCCTAAGAGCCAACCTGGGGGGCATAAAGCTGTTAAGGGATACAAGTTTTGTATCTTGCGTTCAGAAAATGCTCCACCTGCAACTACATTTAAACATTTATCATTTCTCATTTCCAAAAACATTTCACTCCCTGGCTAACATTTCAGAACCCATGTAGCCACAGTTTGTTGTTTTAGTGCTGTGCTTTAAACTAAATCCTGAGTATGGTGAGACTTCCACGCTCTGCAGAAGGGGTTCAGGAGATTTGGAAGGGACAGGCCAAGGGTGAAGGCAAGTTGGCAGCCTCAGAGCCAAGCTCGGCCCCTGGCTGATGTGAGAGGCACTGCGTCCAACCAGGCCTGCCGTGGGGAGCGCTGGGAGCACGGCTCCAGGACTAAGGTCCACTGTTGCGAAGAGGAAACAGTAGTGGCTTCGTCCCCACAGTCTGTAGGGGTCATTAAATTAGGTAGCACAGCTGTGCAGGGTACTGTGTGCCCGGGACGGTGCCCACGTGTCACTGTCACGATTGCAGGGATCTAGCAGAGGCAGGGGCACCAGCACTCAACTGCGGTCCAGCATGAGGAGGCCAGCCCTCTTCAGAACGGAAGAGAGGTGCTAAATGTCTGAGGGGATGTCTTCAGCCATCACAAGAAATGACACAAGTGTGCATAATGGCTGTGGGCATGGAAGGAGATTCAAGTTTTAAAATTAGCAAATGATGAATTGATTTATGTCCCCACCTCAGCTGTCCCCAGCTGACCTCTCTAAAGGCAAGCCTGGGACAGTTCTGTTGTGACATTTCCCCCAAGGAGCCCGGCAGTCAGGACCAGAGAGCACGGAACCCCGTTATCAGCCTCCCCACCCACACACACACACACACCAAGCCAAGGACTTGCGCACACAGTTTTCTTGGCGGGTGACTCCTGGAGTGACTGTGAGGGTGGGGGTGTGAGACTGAAAGTCACCCCTGGGGCACCTGAAACCCCAGGGAGCTGCGCCTCAAGAGGAAGGCCAGCAGCGGGGCTGGGCTGTGATCCAGCCATTCCTGCTACCACTGCTCAGAAACCTGAGGACCTGAACCCTGATGCTGGACGCAGACCAGGCACCAACCCATGGGTGCTGGAGTCCTCTGGGTAACACACAGGTGTCGCAACAGAAAGCTGCCCCCATGCACAGCAATGGCGAGAGCCAAGGGGGCGGCCAGGGCGCCCCAGCACCCCAGGGCGCCTGCCGGGTCCTTCTGCCTAGCTGTAGGCCTGACGGCATCCATAGCACTCATTCATCCTCTGGATAGGCACTGAGCTCCCTTCCGTGCGTAGAAGGCCCAAATGACACGGTGTATGCATGGGTTGGTAAGCAGCCACAGCCCCTCGTAGAATTTGCAGTTAGTGGGGGACAGGAGCAAGTTGAAAAATTGATAAGGTAAAATAAAACGTCTGTTCAGACACAGCTGCACACGTGCTCGCTGCTGTGGGTCCTGTGAAGAAAGCAACGCTACGCCGGGAAGGAAGGCACTGCTGGTGGGGTGCAGCCCCGGAACCAGCGACAGAGCTTGGCGCCAGCGCCGAGGAGTGCGGCAGGAGCATCCCAGACAGAGCAAGCCGCAGCTCTCGAGGGAGCTTGGTATGGTCTGCGTCTAGTGGTCCCCACAAAGCGTCGTGCAGCCACGGGGCGTGGCTTCTGTAGACTGAGACTTAATTCATGATCCCTGGGACTGTGTTTTAGTACTGATGGGATTATCGGTCTGAGTAAGGCTGAGACTATGGGTGTGGTCTAGGGCAGATATCCTAAGGCAGAGAGCTTGAGTGTAATATAAAGAGCAACAGAGAGACAGACTCAAGCTGTAGTTGTTGCTCTCGGCTGCCCTGTTTGGTTGGCTACCTCTGTCACCATTTTGTTGCAGTTCCACTGCCATGAACTGGATGCTCTCTGCCCTGTTTCACTCAGCCTTGGGCCAGCCGAATATGGACTGAAAGCTCCACAAACTGTGAGCTAATAACCTTCCTTCATTCTGAGCGTCGGGTATTTGTCTCAGCAGTGTGTAAAAAGTAACTAAGACAGAGCTGAAGGAGACAGCAAGCCGGCAGGGGACATCCAGATGACAACTTGGTCTTGAGAGGAAGCTGAGAAAGGTAATGAAGAAATGGGGCTGGGCTCCTCTGGATGGGCCAGTGGAGGAGCCGCTGCTGATGGCTGGGGCCTGGGTAGGCCTGAAAAAGAGCAGCCAGGAGCCGCCGCTACTGCCACCTCCAAGAAACCAGGGGCAGGGGTGTGTTCCCGTGCACAGAGGAAGGACTGAGAGCCGAAGTTCATGGAGAGCAGGCAGCTGGCATGCAAGCTGCTGTCTGCTGGGTTGGCACAAGGCCAGGGATGGCAAGGGATGAAGCTCCGGAGGTGGGCAGAGGCAGCATGGGGTGGGACCCTGGGAGACGGCATTCCACATCCACTTTACGCGGGTGGAAGTCCTTGGGGGTTCTAAGAAGAGGAGCCGTGCGACCTCTATTTGTTAAAGCTCGGCCACTAATGCCAAAAGCCAGCTGACCATGGCCAAAGCTGCGAGCCAAATAAGCCCCCACCCCTTGAGTTGGGCATGTTGGCATTCTGTCTCAGCCCCGGGACATATACCGAACACAGGGCGGCAGTATTAGACCCTGGGGAGCACTTCCGGTACCTGAAGTCCCTTGCTCCTAGTGCAGGTTTATGGGCACCACACACAGCAGCAGCAGTGAGCTGAGCTGTGAGCACACAGGGGCTGGCGGCTGACCTAGTGGTGCACACGCTGACACGTCTGTGGACACAGCCCTGGAGACCGGAGAGCACTGCGACGCTTCGAGCATGGACGATGATCTCCTGCATGGAGTGTGGCTTCCAGTGAGCCTAAGACCGGGAGGGTCCCTTCAGGGAAAGAAGTCTCTCAGCAGAAAAGCCTAGTGCAGGTCCCAGAGTCACAGTCACAAAGATGACCCCAGACAAGCCAGCATCTGGCCACTGTGGGAAGATGCTGCCACCCACGACAGGAGCGGGGCTCGGCACCAAGGGGCACTCGCTTTGGACCCAGCCCACACACTGGGAAAGGTTTTCACATTCGGAATGACTGTTATTTTAAGTAAGATAAGCACCCATCAAACAGACTCAATTGTGCTTCTTAGCCTAAAAGTCTGAACCACTTAATATCTGCCGCCCTAAGAAGAAAAAACTTTTTGTTGACTCTTGGCAAAATGCATGGAAAGAACTGGTGGTTGTGTGCCTCACACACAGGTAGGGCCCTTTCTCAAAGAAACTGAGACCAAGCTGAGAGCGTCCTGTGGGAGGAGGACAGGCCAGGGAGGAAGATGCTCCCTGGAGCAGTGGGAGACAGAGAAGCCACCAGGGTCCTCCCTGGCTCCTGTCCTCCAGTTGTCCTCCCGAGCGCCCACGGGTTGACCTTCCTGGACACCGGCTGCTGAGGGCCCAGGTAGTGCTGGTGCAGAGAAGCCTAGTCATGCCCCAGCCGGGGCAGCTGCAGAGAAAGTGGAAGGATGCATACAGACTCAGAGGAATCACTCACACAGCTCTGCATATCAGCCTCATGGGCGTTGCTCTGCGGCTTGCCCCGTGTGGGTGAAATCCGAGTGGGCTTTCAAGGTCCAGGATCGGGCACCAACCAAAAATGACTGCAGATGCGAGCTTCGCTCCGCTCCTGTAGGAGGTCTCGGGCAGCAACAATGCAGGCACTCTGCGCCACGCAGGCCCGCTCGTCGTTCTTGGTCCCACTGGGTGTCGGCTTGCAGAGCAGGTGGAGACGTGTGAGGGAAGAGGCTAGAGTCAGGACCTGTGATGCCATGGGACAACACAGGTGGGACATCTCTGTAACTTGCAGAACGTTCTAGTTCTCCCTTAATTCTGAGTCTCGAACGGGAGGGAATGGGGAAGGGTGAGAGGAGGGAAAGGAGAGCAAGGAAAGAGGAGGAGAGGAGGACAGGAGGAGGGAGGGAGCGCTGGAGGGAGAGGCTTAGAGCGGCCTAGACGAGGACACGGAGTTAGCCCTGGCGACCACCCAAGCACAGCAAAAGCAACCGCCACGCGCACATCTGTTCTGCCATGTCTCACTTCCCTTGAAAATGTTAGGTGTGATCCTTGTTCCCCTTGGGAAAGAAACAGACTCTAAGCCTAGTGTCAAGTCTCCTGTGGCTACATGCCACACAGCGCATCTTAGAGGTCAAACTGCTGCAGCCTGAGTGGTGGGGGCCCACATTCCTCCACTGCCCAACGCAGCCCTGACTAAAAGGTATTTGTGACCCTCTAGGGACCAAGGGTCAAGGGAAGAGGAAGTGTGTCCTCCAGCTGACTTGGGGCCAGGTGCTAAGTGCCAGAATCCAGGCTTCGACGCTTCAAGGCTGGGGCACCTGGAACAGCCAGGTGGCTGGGATTCACTTGCCTAAGTCCTCCCACGGGTCAGCAGTGAGAGCCCAGAGGTCCAGGACCCAAGAGCCACTGTCGCCTGAGGCTCATGAGCCTCCTCCCTGCACCCTCTCCTGCCAAAAGCTTGTTAAAAATGGAGCCTTAGCCTGCGATGGTCTGATGTTTTATGTGTTGATGTTACTGGACCTAAAAAACTATTTGGTATTGTACTTCAAGACAATACTTTCCTTTTCTATTATACTTGACAAAACAGAGAAAGAAAAGTATGTGAATAAGCAAAGGGATGTTTCTGTTTCATGTCAACTCAAAATCAGCTGCTGTGGCATGTATCATGCTTAGAATGAAGAAAACATAAGCTGACGTGAAAGCAGATGGTGACTTAGACATCAGAATAGTGCGCCAACAGCAGCCTCCTGTGCCCGCCACGGCCCTGCGCGCGTCCCTTGAGAAGATGACAGTGCTGGCTTGCCCCCAGCTGACCTCGAGGAGCACAGAGGCAGGAGTGGATGTCGGCGCCTTCACCAGGCGCACACGCATGGGGCACTCGTGCACAGGCTCCCACGACGGCACAGTTGTCCACCTAGAATGGCCGTCCTCCTCAATGTCAAGAGCACCCTGTAGCAGGCTTAATTCTCTTTCCACAGGCCAGCATGCAGAGCCCTGAACTTGGAGCCCACATCTCTAGTGGCACCAGGCTCAGAAATCATGCTATCTCTGCCCCCACGGGCACCTCCGTGGAGATGCAAGCTTGCCACAGCAGAGCAGTACTGAGGGTGAGTGTGCCGGTGAGGGCCGTGACCAGTGTCACCATCGCCAAAGACCTCGCCCACCGTGCCGTCGCCCGTGCAGAGTGCCTCAGCGCCTATCCCCTCCCACCGGCAGCATGCTGCAGGTGCCCCTCAGAACCACTCCTTGCTGGGAGGACCCTGAGGCTCACGGAGCTGAACCACTCGCCCCAGGTCACACAGCTCCTGTAAGTGCAAGACCTTGCCAGAGAGGGCACTGCTCGGCGCCACGCTGGGCGGCACCCAATGTCCTGCGCTGAGGACCCCAGCCTTCCTTGGCAGAGATGCCCTCAGGTCCCCCAGGTTAGGGGCTCGCTTGCCAGCAGGCAAGGGAGCCACGGAGACAAACTCACAGGACGGTTCTCAGGGACGGCCTGTTCCTTGGAGCACTACATTGCCGTCATTTATCTTCCAGTTGATATCCTAACTCCAGGAATAAACTGTGGAGAAAAAAAAGCCTCCACCCCAATGCCCAAGTGATGAGCCATGCTTTCCTTTCAGCAGCCGGCTAGAATCTGGAGTAAAGGAGATGCCATGGAGGTAGTTTACAGCATCTCATGGATTTCAGTTTGAAGGTCGTGTACCAAGGGGCAGCCGTCACGTGCAGGCTGGGGGTTAAGGAGTTACACCAATGCTGGGGTCAGTAGAAGTAGGTCCTTCTCATTCCCTGGCCAAGGGGCAGACTGTGCAGGGAAGCACACGCTCAACCGAGAGGCCCACGGCCCCAGTCAC
>PVJA010051278.1:0-12833 GCA_004027025.1 Myocastor coypus | reverse complement strand
CCATTGTTAAATTTAAACAATAAAAGAATTGAAAAAAATAAAAATTAAAAAATAAATAAATAAAACAAACAAAAAGTTGAATGAAAGAAAGAAAGAAAGAAGGAAAGAAAGAATCTCAGCTCTTAAGGAATTCAGTTAATATTTTGATGAGTGAACTGAACACAAAATTGTATGTCATTATAACCAAAGGAGACAAGAACTTAGTAGTTCTGAGAATGGGTGCTTTGGTAACCCAGCAGCCAGAGTAGTCCTGAGCTAGGGCAGGCTTCAGAGGGAGGCAGATGGAGCCACTCCTCACCCACCGCTGAGGGAGAGGCAAGCAGAAGTGAGCAGCATGTTGGTGTCCTTGGTTCTATGGGGTCCAGATTCCTGAAAGATTCTGAGAGGAAACTAGCTACTATGATGGGAAAAGACTTCACAAAGGGAGCAGAACCCGACCTTGCCCTGAAGATGAGCATGCTGTGAATAGACAACACTGGTGAGAGGGCTTCCCATGAAGCAGAGTGCAGAATCGGCAGGGAGGACTATAAGCAGTGACAGGGACCAGATAGACTAAAGGCATGAGCTTGAGGGACTACTGGTAACATCAGCTGGAAATCAGAAAGTTTTAGAAGATAATTTGGATTTGAGTGTAGTTTTCTTTTTTTTTTTTTACAAACCTCTTTTATTTTTTTGTTTGTTTATTTATTTATTTTTATGGCCGGCTCAGCCTGCCCCGAGGGCAGGGCTGGCGCAGCATGTGGTGCCGGGGATCGAACCGTGGTCCCTGAAGCCGCCCAAGCTTTCCCAAGCAGGCGCTTTAGACCACTGAGCCATCCCGCCGGGCCCCTTGAGTGTAGTTTTAGACATTGAGAACTAGAAATACAAAGGGCTAAGATACTGGGGCTATGATGGAGGGACACTTAAAACCAGAAGCTGAGGTCAAATTGAAAGTAGAGAGATCGATGTGGAATCAGGGACGCAGATGTGGGAAGGTGTGCCTGAGAGGGTTCTCTTCAGAGATCTTAGTCCATTGCCAAACTTCAGATTCCAAGTAATAGGCTTTGAGGATTACCAAGGGTTAAGAAAGGCATGATGAGATGAAATGAGGACAGTTCCGCAGCAAGGGAAAAGGAAGAGGGCATCCATGCTGCTGTTTATCTAGAAGAAAGTCTTAAAGAGGCTTAGGGTATCTATTTAGTAAAACACTGGACATAGAAGGCAGACCACATACGAGGAATGGGGCATTGGTAGACAGAAAATAGAGGCAATGGATGGTCGCAGAGAGTGACAACAGGGAAGGGGAGAGAAATGAGGAGAGAAGGATTAAATGTTTTGTTATAAAATAATGCTGTTTTTATCAGAAAACATACATAATATGGTAATGGTTTTGCAGTAAGTTATATAACTATGATTTTAAGATGTATTTTGTAGGAAAGAGAAATTGTGTTGGGGGAATGAAGAAAAGAAGGAAGAGTAAAGCAGAAGGAAACAAATATATATGGTAGTTAAGATAGTTATACTACTTTATCTTAGTTTATTGAAAAGATAGGTTTATTCTAGTATTTTTGGACAATGAAGTGCTGCTATCATGTACTCTGAGTAACTAATTTAAAAATAATACATAATGTATTAACCATATTACCCTACTATCATATTGCCTTAGAATTTTGAGGGTTTTTTCCTCTTTAAAATAAATTTAAAAATACATATTTTGTGTATTAAAATGTTTCAACTGTTGATTTCTCCATAGCAAACTAATTTATGTATCTGTCACTTTTTTTTTTTTCTGGAAGCAGGGATTGAACTCAGGACCTTGCACTTGCCAGGCAGGCACTAGTGCCACAGAGCTATCTCCCCATCCCATATCTGTCACTTTGAATATCTCATTTCACCTCTAGTATCCCAATCATATTGATATCAAACATGCTTTACCATCAGCCTGTTATTGGGTAATCATTATATTTTTAACATTTTGAATGTGTAAGCATCTCTGTTCTAAATATCATTGTACAAAGGATTCTTTTTTAATGGATTATTCTTCAGGATATATTCCATAAAGTGGAATTATATAGGTAATAGGTACTTGTGCTTTTTTTAAAAATAGAGTTCTCCAACCAGCTTTCAGTTAGAGCAAGTATTTGCTGTTAATTTAGAATGATTTTGATATGAGGTCTGAATGTATTTGTTAGCAAAAGAGAGAGATTATGGGGTGTGGTGGTGTCCACCTATAATTGCAGCACTTAGAAGGCTAACACAGGAAGAGCACTATGATTTCAAGGCCATCCTGAGCTACGTAGTGAGTTTAAGGCCAGTCTGAACTGCGTAATTGGACCCTGTATCAAAGAAGAGAAAAAAGGCTCAGCATGGGCCCAGCAGGATGGCTCAGTGGTCTAAAGCACCTGCTTAGGAAAGCTTGGGCAGCTTCAGGGACTGCGGTTCGATCCCCGGCACCACATGCTGCGCCAGCCCTGCCCTCTCAGGGCAGGCTGAGCCAGGCATAAAAATAAATAAGTAAATAAATAAATAAACAAACAAACAAAAGTTCTGAAACAAGAAAAAAAATTCTAAAAAAAAAAATAGCTCAGCAGATTAAAGCACCTGCAAGCAGGTGCAGGAGCAAGGCTTCGATCTCTGGGCCTCCTGTGCTGTCCCCTCTACCCCTTGCTGAGATAGCAATTGAGATGGCATGGTGGTGCGTGCCTGTAATCCCAGCTCTTGGGAGGCTGTAAATAGGTGGATCACTGTGAATCTAGTAGTGAGACCTGAACACCCTGTAGACCCTTCCCTAAAAATACAAAAAAAAAGAAAGAAAAGAAATTAAATTTAAATTTTAAAAAATGAGAAAAGAATTTAAAATTAGCCCTCTGTATCTTTGGGTTTTGCATCTGCAGAATTGACAGACCATGTGTTGAAAACTTAAAACAAAATTACAAAAAGTCCCAAAAAACAAAATTTGTTTTTATCATGTGCCAAGTATAGTGCTAAATGTATCTAGAATGCAGTCTTGGAGTGTGGGTTCCATCTTTCATCCATCTCCTCTACTGGGTGTTTTATGCAGTGTACAAAATGTCCAGCTGTCCTTAGAAATGCTGTGCAGCCATTGCATCAGGCATTATCTCAGCCAACTTTCTGTTGGTGGGATAAAGTAATCCTACCATACAAATGTAAAAGAGGAAAAACTGAGCTTGCCTCACAGTTTCAGGGGTTTCTGTCCATGCAAGGCCAGCTCCAAGGTGGAAGCATTGTGGTGGAGGGACATGGCAGGGGACAGCTGCTCACCTCACAGCAGCTGGAAACAGCGGAGGGAGAGCCAGGAAACAGATGCACTCTTCAAAGTCAGCCCAGGTAACCTACTTCATCCAATCAGGGCTCACCCCTACCTGCACATTCAGCTCTACAGATCTCAGTGAGTTAATCTGCTAGTGAGGCCCTTGATCCAGTCACCTTCCCAAAATCCCACCAATGAACACAGGATCCAAACTGTTAGGTATTTTCAGTAACTCAGAAATGATTCTTTTTTTCAGAGTTCTCTCTTTTTATTTGCCTATATGGATTAATGGTACACTCTTTTCACTGCTTTTTAATTTCCCCATTTGCTCTCCTATTTATTGGCATCAAGGACTTTAAATTATTTCTCTCTATATTTTTATATTTTTATTTTTTTCATGATTTAATATTTTTATTGTTTAAATTTAACAATGGTTCTATTACATATTTTCATCATCAGATCAGTTTAGATTAATAGATATAGGTATATAAGATTGATCAAACAATTAAACATTAACACTTTCAATAAACATTACTTTTTTTTTCTTTTCACCTTTCTTTTTTTAAAAGTTGACACATTGCATATTATCCTCACAATAGTTCTACAGAGCACAGTGTGTGGGTATGACCCACCTCCCTATTCATGTTGCTAAGAAGAAGAAAAAATCAGAAATGATTTAAAGAAAAGAAAAAAGAAAGAAATGATTTAAAGCATAAAAGAAGGCATGTATCAGTTATATGCAAATACTGTACCAGTTTATATGTAAGACCTGAGCATCAGCGATTTTGGTAGTCATGTGATATACTCCTGGAACCAAGGAATTACAGTATTTGAGGAAAATGGGTATAAAAGAGAAACAGCAAAAAGGATGATCTTTGGGATAACAGGGAAGGGGCAGCTTTGCAGAGGAGGAAACTGTCCTTTCCTCTTTTTTTTAAATTTTTTTATTTATTATCTTTATTCTTGTTTCAGAACCTTTGTTTGTTTATTCATTCATTTTTATGGCCGGCTCAGCCCGCCCCAGGGCAGGGCTGGCACAGCATTTGGTGCCGGGGATCGAACCGGGGTCCCTGAAGCCACCCTGTCGTTTCCTCTGAGACTGCTATAAGAAGCTTTAGCCAGTAGGACACGCCTGTAATCGCAGCACTTCGCAGGCTGAGGCAGGAGTATTGGTGTGAGTTCAAGACCAGCCTGGCCTACAAAAGTGAGCTCAAGGCCAGCCTGAACTGTATAGTGAGACCCTGCCTCAAAAAGACAACAACAGCAACAACAAGGAGAAGGAGAAATTTTTCTCTTCAACTTTCAGGGTGACATTAAGGGTTCCTGCTAAAAAAAAAAAAAAAAAAAAAAGACCTTCATTTTCTTTAAAGCAGAACAGAGGCCATTTGCCTTGGAGGGGACTAGTGGTGGGATGTCAGCAGGAGATTTGAGGTCTTGGGGCCTGAATTAATCACAGTGAGAAATGAGCCTGGGCGTATGGAGATGAATGAAAGCCTTCTTGTGCTGGGCCGAGGGCCGAGTTAGACCCTTGCATTTGTAATAGCCTGAGCTTTAAAACCCACTGTCCTAGAGGAGCAGCAGTGGGAGGGCACCAGGACTGGGGGTTGCTTGGTATGTTCAGGGCAAGGTTTCTGCAGGGCAGAATTTAAGATGGCAATGAAGCCGCTGGCTTTAAGGTCAGAGGTGAAGGGAAGGGCTGCAACTCTAAGACAAGTACTGGTTGTCAGCTAGAATGAGGGGTGGAGTAATTACAGGCTCCCGTGAGAATAGAAAACAGGTTTGGGGTATGAAGTATGACTGGTGAGGAGGTTATTCACGGAGGAAGGTTTTCATTTTAGTTTTATAGTTTGGCCAAGGTTATTTTTGCCTTTAATCATTTACCTTTGTATCCTGTTTTGATTTTTTAAACATGGGTATATGCAACTGGTAATGTGCGTAAACTAATCATTACAAACTCAGTAGAATTGGGCCTCAGGGTGCATCTGAATTGTTTTGAAACTGATAAAGAAATGAAAATGGAAAGCCAGGCATGGTGGCGCACGCCTGTAATCCTAGCACTTGGGAGGCTAAGACACGAGGAGGATCGGTGCGATTTCGAGACTAGCCTAGGCTACAAAAGTGAGCTCAAGGCCAGCCTGAACTGCCTGAACCTTGTCTCAAAAAGACAAAAAAAAAAAAAAAAACCCAGAAATGAAGATGGAGAAGATTATGGAATCTGGCTTGATAAGGAAGTGAGAGGAGCCCCACTTGTCAGCCAGTAGCTTCTGTTGCCATAGCTTGTTACCCTAACAGTGAGATCCAACCACCGGCCAGTGCCTGCCTGCATGCCAAATGTTTAACCTGAGGTTCTGACCATCTGTAGGCATGACAGCCGTACTTGGATGTGATCATGCAGATCTGGTTGTTTCCAGCTCTGACTAGTTGTGCTACTGAACCATTCACCTCTGGCCTCTGTGAGTGAAGGAGATGACCTTGTGTTCTCCACATAGCAATCCCTTGCTGGGAATGCAATGTTGGAGAGTGGGTTTCATTTTTCATTCATCTCCTCTACTGGGTGCTTTGTGAAATGTACAAAATGTACAACTGCCCTTAGATGGTCCTGTTTGCCTCTTACCCATTTTGAAACTTGGCCTAAGAGCCTTGCCACCTCTGAACCCTCTTCTTGTAGGTTCTGATTCTGATTGAATCTCTTGGTTGTAGCCTTTGTTTCACCAGCTGGACTCACACTGTTTTCATAAATGAAGCCATTTACAAAGCTTGCCATGTAGAGCAGCCACAGACTGATAGGAGGGGCTGGTGCAGGCAAAGCATGGGAAGCCTGATCAGGGCAGGCATCACCCTGGGGAAATAGAAAGCCTGGCTTGCCCCTCTCCAGAGCCTGGGCTTGCCTGGACACTTTAAAAATCACCTTTCATCACAGCCAGGATCTACGCTGGTGTGGCTCCCTGCCAGTACCTAGCAGGAAGGAGCAAGCTGCTTGTAGGGCAGACCTCCAGTCAGGTGAGGGATGTGCTAGGCTCAATGTTCTGCCTATGGAGTACAGCACTCTCTTTATAAAGATAGCATCCTACCACTATTCTCTTTCGTCTCATATGCCTAGGAGAGGATCAGCATCCTTAACTCATACAACTGAAATGAAGAGGAACCTATAGGTGATAGCAGTTCAGCAAAGAATCTTGAATTTACAGTTAGGAGACAGGCTTGGAATTATGGGACTGTTTTTGGTGTGTGGCTGACTCAGCCCACCCTGGGAGCCGGCTGGCGCATCATGTGGTGGCAGGGATCAAACCATGATCACTGTGCTTTGCCTAAGTTTGCCTAAGCAGGGGCTTTAGACCACTGAGCTATCTTGCTGCCCCAGAGTTATGGGACCTTGAACAAGGCACATCTCCTTGATCCCAGTTTCCTTTTCTGTAAAACGAAGGGTTTTCTTTATATATACTGTTCCCTCTTCCTACAATATTCTTTCTGGTCTTTTGTAGCTAATTCTCCTTAACTACATATATCTTGGCCTAAATGTTACTCCTGCAACTAAGCATTCTGTAACTTAGACCTCAAGTCTCATGTAGGTTAGGGCCCCTGTATTTGTCAGCTTCCCATCACTATAACAAAATACCTGAGAAAATCAGCTTATGAGGAGGAAGGACTGGGCTTAGGATTTCAGATGGTGGAGTCTGTGATTAGCTGCTCCCGTTGCTTTGGGCCTTGGGCAAAGCAGAATGTCATAGCAGGGAGCACTTGGTGAAGCAGAGTTGGTCACATCATGGCAGTTTCAGGGGAAGGTCCCAGTGTCCCCTTCAAGGACACACCGCAGTCACCTAACTTCCTGCCACTAGGCCCCATTCCTAAAGGTTCCATACCTCCTGGTGCCATATGCTGTGACTAAGCATATAAACACATGAAATTGTGAATACTCCAGCTCTAAATTTAACAGTCCCTGTGACAGGGATTTTCAAATATGGATCACAACCATTCATTGTGGAACACTACCATTAATGGATTGTAAAATCAGTTTATTGAATTGTGAACTGAAATTTTTCTTTTTGGTCTTTTTGAGACAGGGTTTCACTCTGTAGTTCAGGCTGACCTTGAACTCACTTTGTAGTCTAGGCTGGCCTCAAATTCATGGCAATCCTCCTTCCTCAGTCTCCTTAGTACTGGGATGATAGGTGTGTGCCACCGTGCCTGGTGGTAACCAGCATTTTTTTTTTTTTTCTGTATTTAGGACAGGGTCTAAGGGTATCACTATGTAGATCGGACTCATTGCGATTCTCTTGTTTTCAGCCTCCCAACTGCTGGGATTACAGGTGTACACCATCACGCCAAGTCTCAGTCCCATCTCAGCACACTCTGCAGGTGGGGCCAGCAGGCCATGCCGGGGATCAAACCCTGGCCACTGCACTCTACCTAAGCAGGCACTTTATGTAACCATCATTTTAAAAATGAAAATATCAGAGTACATTATTCATAATAAATATAAGAACTATTTTATCATATATGTCTGTATGCATGTGTTTCATGTATATGTGTTTCATGGATCCAAATGTATATTTACTAACAGATCAAAAGCCTCTCTTTATTTATTTATTTTTTTATATATATTATGGCCAGCTCAGTAGGGATGGGACTGGCGCAGCATGGGGTGCTGGGGATCGAACTGCAGTCCCTGAGGTTACCTAAGCAGGCACTTTAGACCACTGAGCCATCTCACCAGCCCCAAGCCTCTGTTTAAAATACTCTGCCCTCCCAGCACTTGGGAGGCTGAGGCAGGAGGATCGGTGCAAGTTCAAGACCAGCCTGAGCTACAAAAGTGAGCTCAAAGCCAGTCTGAACTGCATAGCAAGACCCTGTCTCAAAAAAAAAAACAACTCTTCCCTGAGAGCCAGGGAGATAACTCAGTAGAATAAGTGCTTGCCAGGCAAGCACAAGGTACTGAGTTCAATCCCCAGTACTACAAAAGAAAGGAGAGAGAGAGAGGAAAAGGGAGGGATGGGAGGAGAGAGAGAGAAATATAATAATATACTCTGTCCTGGAATTTTTCCTCTATGACACTTAATATGCTGTAGCTGGAGCTTATAATTACATAGCTATTGGTATGCTTATATTATTACTATACCCATTTCACTAGCTAATAAGCTCCATGAGGCAGGGACATACTGACTCATCCAGGTTAAACTTTGCAGCAAGCTGGGGCTGTCCAAATCATTGCTAGATGATGGATTTCAGAGGTACATTTCGTGGCTATTGATCCTTAGTTCTATTAATTGGTTCCTACAAGCAAGTAGTGACTGTGATAAGCAACAAAAATGCCCTCATATGATCTATATTGGACAGGAGTATAAGAATACAATTCTTTGACCTCTTAGTTCCTAGATTGGGAGTGGTAGTAGAAATGCCACTCAGTTGGGCTTTTGGAGGCAGGAGGCAAGATCAAAGAAACATCGGAGAGCCTTTGACTCCAGGTCATCCCTGGCTAGTACTACCTCTTCCCTCAGATCTCTTCTCTATATTGAGAAGTATTTATTGAGAAGTATTCTTCCAGTGGCTGACACATGTATAGTTATCCCTCCAGAGAGCATTCTCCAGAAGTTCTGCCACTCCTGTCTTCCTTCACCCTGACCATGTTTGCTCCATGTATTAGCTTTCCCATGAATTTAAGAGAGAAAAAGATAGTTATTGAAATCACTAAGCCTGCCATATTTTCAGAGAAACTGCTAAGTACAATGTATTTAATGCCTTTAGTGGTCCCTCCAAACCCATTTTTAGGATAACAAATATAACTCAAAATTGCCTATGAAATTAAAACATTAAATGCGTAAGGCAGAAAGTAGGAGTTCTTTATAATGTTGTTCCCCAAAGAGTCACTACCACTATTTTGTTGGGTATCCTAACTTTTTCTTACAAAATACTAATATGTTTATTTTTAAAAACATGAGGTTTTATTATTTTCCACTATGAAACACTTAACAGACTTAGAAAAGAATAAACAAGGGATTTATATAGCTCAGGGGCACAGTGCCTCCCTGGCAAGCACAAGGCCCTGAGTGCTGAGTGTAATTCTAGGTGTAAAAAAAAAGGTGGGGGGGGGCCGTCAGGATGGCTCAGTGGTCTAAAGCGCCTGCTTAGGAAAACTTAGGTGACTGCAGGGACCGCGGTTCAATCCCTAGTACCACCAGCTGTGCCAGCCCTGCCCTCAGGGCAGGCTGAGCCGGCCATAAAAATAAATAAATAAATAAACAAACAAATAAAAGTTCTGAAACAAGAAAAAAAAATTCTTAAAAAAAAAAAAAAAGGCAGTGGTGACAGTGGCGGCAAGAGGATAAACAACAAATTCTACACCTGGAAAGATGATGACAGTGGAGATCATGATCAGAATGAAGAAAACAGCACACAGAAAGTGCTGAGAAAGGAAAAACACAGCGAGACAAGAGTCAGAGCAGCAGCGAGACAAAGGCTGTTGTCCCTGGACTGGCCAACCATCCCTTGCAGTACAACTACACTTCCTGATACTCCAGGAGAAGCCCAGGCCATCCCACCAGTTCACAGAGCTACAAACAGAATATCAAGAAGATCAGCACCTTTGCCTCTGTGGAGCAGTTCTGGAGGTTTTAAAGCCACATGGTACGTCCTGGAGACCTGACAGGACACAGTGACTTCTGTCTCTTCAAAGAAACAATTAAACCCATGTGGAGGATGATGCAAATAAAAATGGTGGCAAGTGGATCATTTGGCTATGGAAGGGCTTGGCCTCCCAGTGCTAGGAGAATCTCATCCTGGCCTTGCTGGAGGAACAGTTTGAGGTTGGGGAGATCTGTGGCTGTGGTCTCTATCTGCTTCCAGGAGGACATATTCCACATGGAATAACACTGCCAGTGACCAAGCCACCACAGCCCAAATCTGGGACACAGTTCAATGTGTGCTTAACCTACCTCCCAACACCGTTATGGAATACAAAACTCACACCCACAGCATCAAAATGCCAGGCAGGCCAGGCCCCCCAAAGGCTTCTTTTTCAAAACCTCTGGAAGCCACAGTTGAAAGTGCCATGACCCTCTGCTGCTCTGGGATGGCACCATCATTGAAGCTGGCATCATCGGGGTCTCTTGTTCTGTTGTTGTGCCACCTGGAAGACCCTTCTGTGCTGGTCAAGAGGAATGGAACAGCATGTTATACTTTGAGTACAGGCTGACTCTCAGCAGCTACGACCACAGCCCAGATCACAAATAAACGGTGCTGAAATGAAAAGAAGGAGGAGGAAAAGGAGAAGAAGAAGGTGGAGAAAAGTTAAATCAGCCAGGCGTGGTGGCACACACCTGTAATCCCAGCACTTGGGAGGCTGAGGCAGGAGGATTGATGTGAGTTCAAGACCAGCCTGAACTGCATGGTGAGGCCCTGTCTCAAAAAGACAAAAAAGAAAAGTTAAACCATGGTTAGTTAGCCCATTCAGTCAGAAGTGGCACCAAGGTGTGGCCTGGAAAAGCTTCAGCACTGCCTTAACCACTAATCTACCCAAGTCAAGTAATCCAGATACAAACATGTGCCTGCTCTGCAAATGCAACTAGGAGACCCTCTGTCTTCTGCCTTCTACCACGTTACTAACCCAAAGCCCCTCCATTCAGGCCTTTAACCACTATGCTGCTTGTTATGGTGAACATATGACTGCATTTTCTTGTAGCCTTATCTATGTCTTCTTAGAATCATCTTGTAGTCTTTCTAGTAGTGAAGCTAAAGCCCCTGTACAAGAGTTGATGGGATTACTGCCCACTGCCTCACATAACACTGATGTTGCTTTCATGCCACTGTCCCAAGACCATGAAATAATGTACAAGGGTACTTTATTTTGAACTCATCCTTGTACTAACAGAAAAACAAACAAGGACAGTGGCTTATGATCAGAATGAAACTCTGTCGTTGCTGGACTAACATAAAAGTATGTGAACACCGAAGGGAGCTGGCTAACCTGAGTTTCCTAAAACATTTGGGAAAGAGTAGAAGGAACATTCCTAGATCCTGAATTTTTCTTTCTCCATTAGCCAGGGAATTAATTGCCTCATGCCATTTAGGTAGGTGTACTTCAGTCCTGGGAGAAATTGTGAAGATAAATGCTATTCAAATTCTTTTCCTCTCTTTTGGAAAAACATGTTTTTCCTTCCTCAGAGTTGTGCAGAATCCCACTAGGTCATCATCCAAACTCATAATATTTCACAAGATTGTCTTTTGCACAACCTAGTTTCTCTGTGCAGACACTTAGCCAGAGAGCATCCTGAGAGTGTTAATCTGAGGGGTGGAAGCTATTCCTATAAAGATCTTGTGAGTAGGCTGTGGAGAACACCCATCAGCCTGGTGCAGTGCCCTGCAGCCATTGCCACAGGGCAGCTATCATAGCCCAGCAAGCTCTGCAGAATGAGAGAACAAAGAGGGAATCTTTAGCTTAGATACGTAAGTTACAGGAGATGTGTATAAGTTTGTATTACTGCTACAACAAATTACAACTTTAATGGCTTAGAGCAACACACTTATCATCTTAGAGTTCTGCAAGTTAGAAGTCCAAACTTTCTCAGTTTAGTAGGCTGAATGATGGCTCCCAAATGTTCTAATGCCTAGAACCTATTACTTGATATGATGGAAGAATAAACATTATCTTATAAGTTAAAGGGTGCCACTAAATTAATGATCTTGAAAGGAAGAGTTTATTCTAGATTATCTAGATGGCCCCTAAGTGTAGTCACATGCATTATTATAAGAGCTGGGCTATAATAGCTCAGTGGTTGTGCACTTGCCTACCATGAGTGAGGCTGTAGGTTCAATCCCAAGAACTGTAAAAAGCAACAACCTGTCCCCAAATATATCCTCATGAGACAGAGGTACAGGGGTTCTTGAGAGAGGACAGTGTAACTACAGAGACAGAGATTACAGTGGTGTGGCTGTAAGCCAAAGAATCCCTGGAACCACAGAAAGAAGAAGAAAAGGAACAGGCATCCTGAGAGAGAGAGAGAGACAGAGACAGAGACAGAGACAGAGAATATGATTGATTTTGGACTTGTCGCTCCTAGAACAAGAGACAATAAATTTCTTTTAAGGCACTTCATTTGTGGTAATTTGCTACAGCAGCCAGGTACAGTGGGTTGTAAACCTAGGTACTACAGGCTGTGTTTCTTCTGGAGGCCTGGGAGATCTGTTTCCTTTCCTTCTCTAGCCCAAAGGTGCCTCCCTCTCCTGGCCTGTAGCCCTGCATCACTGCTGCCATCATCATATTCTCTGGCTCTGATCTTCCTGTTTCCTCTTAGAAGGACCCCAAGGAAAGCCCTAATCCCTTTTCTACATAAGGTACCATATTCACAAGTTCCAGGAATTGGGGCATGAACACCTCAGGAGCCTACCATAGTCTGTGATCCTAGAATGTGTGGGTGAGAATGGTGGATCTGATCACCACATTCCAAAATGTTCAGATTAGATGCTATTCCTTGAAGTTCAAGAAAGTATTTCAGAGCAAATACTTCTAGATGCAGAATTGTGCATTGAATTCATTACACTCATGGATTTCTCAGGCAATAAACATAGGAGGGCCTAGATCAGATGGCAA